>WAAB01007198.1:0-11269 GCA_013389865.1 Piaya cayana
TAACAATACTTTCTGTCTCAGACAAGAGAAAGCCAGGCAAATACACCAGGAAGTCTGAATAGATGAAAAAGAACCCCTGGAAAACCTCAAACTGATTGGTAGGAATAGTTGGAGTTGATGATCCAGTGGGTCTCTTCCAACCTGGTCATTCTATGAAAATGCCATCATCAGAGACTTAAAGGTCACACTAGAAAAGAATGATGTAAATGTTTTGTACGTGGCAATTATGATCACCATGTTCCTTGCATCAGGCAGCTGTGTACTCCATAGTTTGATTATAAGTAGTAGCATGTTACAGTTTTAACAAAGTTTTTCATGAAGGTTTAGATAACTAAAGCCACTTACAATTACCTCTGGAAGGATTTCATCTTGGATATCTGATGTTCATTCAACACAAATCAGGCAGCATTAACATGAAATGGATATCAATCCAATATAGAAGATCATAAAATCCAAAAATATGATTGAGTTTAGGAAATGTTCAGATTTCTAAACCTTATGTCCCTAAACTAATAAAGCTGTTCCTCTCCTCCAAGACTGGTATGCATGTATTTTTAAGAACACCTCATTCTTTTTCAGGATGGTGATGCCAGAACTTGGGTCACGGCCTTGTTAACAAACTCTCTGCTTCACAGTAAGGTGAGTCTGACACATTCAACACATTCTGGATGTTCTGGCCTTGCTGGCACTGTGCAGAGGAAGCCACTTGCTCCTGTGCCACCCACACATTGTGCCGTGAAGACAATAAAGTTGCCGTGCAACCACGGTGAACAGCAAAATGCTGGCCTTGTAAGTGACGGGGAAAGAAATTACACAGAGCATCTTTGTCTAGTGACCATTTACTGAGGATTTCTGAAGTCATGGCAGCCAGTTAAACCTACTGCTTTCACTGAGCTGAAATCCAAAATTCTGGACAATTTTCTCCTGCTGGATAAGAAACAATTTCTATCGCTTCCTAAAAAAAAAAAATATGGCATTTTAGAATTATTAGAATGTATGGCACTATTAGAATGTTTCATCCATCTCTCTAAGCAGCTTCTCATGCATTCCTACTTTCCCTGATCTCACCATAATTAAAATAAATGGGATATAACATTTACCTTTGTTTGTCCTGCTCTGCATCTTCTTCAAAGCAAAACACAAGCTCTTATATTTTTCCCATTCAAAGTAAACGTCCACTCCTGTAACATTTGCATATGCCTGAATTAAGCACATACATTGTCTTACATACAAAGCACACAATTACACATGCTGCTTGGTGAAACAAATTACCTATCACAAGTCTCCCTTAGTGAACATTGGTGGAAGAACATTTGGCATATTTGACTCTGAAGTACACTTGACTTAATAATGTATGTATGATCAAGTAATGTGTGAAAGCTTGCCTGTGATAAGTTCCTTCAATGCAATTCTGTTCCTTGAGAGTGCAAATCTGAGTTTTTCTATTAGCTGATATCTCTTTAAGTGATTCTTTCTCAAACAATAATGCTGTTCCAGATTCCATGGTTGCCAAAATAGTTGTTGTCATTATAGAGGATTGCAATTGGACTCCAAGTATTTATTGTCAGTTGGAAGAAATTTTGTGGTAACATTACATGTAACACTAAAATGATCTTTAGGAGGTTCCTTTCCTTCCTAACACCATCCTAGTGTGCACAAGCTGTGTATTATGTGTGCATAAGCTGTGTATTATTATTATGTGTGTTATTACTCACAACAGATATCTAATTATCCTAAGAAGCTGGAGGGCCTCAGTTATACTTCTGTGACCAGTTCTGGGTCCTGTACTTTATAAAAAAAGATGTGAAACTACATATGCATAGATAGATAGATAGATAGGAAGATCAATTTATACCTATATATTTATACAAACACATCCATGCATATGTATATTTTATGTGTAAGTATGTAGAGATAGATGAATAGATATTTATATATTTAGCCATTATGAATGTTTAAAGAATGGTGTGAAGAAAAAGAACAGAAAAACACTACTATTTTTCTCATTAAGAGAAAATTAACATAGCACTCGAAGACACTACAAATGATGGTTGTAAAATCTACATCATTATATATCTTCTAGATTAATTGAATGAAGATCACCAAGGAATGAAAAACATCTCACTGAGCTACCAGATGCCAGACCACTGGGCTGAGACCAATGGCGTGAGGTTTAACACAGCCAAATGCCAGTCCTGCACTTGGGGCACAACAACCCTATGCAGTGCTACAGACTGGGAGAAGTCTGTCTAGAAAGCTGCCAGGAGGAGAGGGACCTGGGGGTGTTGGTTGACAGCTGTCTGAACATGAGCCAGCAGTGTGCCCAGGTGGCCAAGAAGGCCAATGGCATCTTGGCTTGTATCAGACACGGCATGACCAGCAGGGCCAGGGAGGTTCTTCTCCCTCTGCACTCAGCACTGGTGAGACCGCTCCTTGAATCCTGTATTCAGTTCTNCAACATAAGGAAAAACCTTTTCACAGATATGGTCACTGGGCACTGGGGGAGGCTGCCCAGGGAGATGGTTGAGTCACCTTCCCTGGAGGTGTTTAAGGGACAACTGGATGAGGTGCTGATGGGGGAAGTTTTAGTGATTGATAGGAATGGTTGGACTCGATGATCCAGTGGGTCCTTTCCAACCTAGTGATTCTATGATTCTATGATTGTACCTTAAGTTCAAGAATAGTCAAGAAACTTATCTTTAAAATTATCTTTTTAACAAAACCGTTAAAGGTGGAAGTATCTTGCGTTATTCATAATTGTTCTAATTATTCTGGTATAGGCTTTATGACGTTATATATTTTGTTTAACCATTCACATAGCCAAAGAAAGCATTATGGTCTTATCTTCTGGAGTTCATCAAATGTAGAAAAGCAACTTGTGTGATTATAATATCTGTTACCCTTTTCATTTCAGGCATATCTCTGCAGTACAAAGTATGCCGTAACTCCAAGATTCTGCAGAATGCTTTGCTTTGCCACTAATACCATCACACAAAGTGTGTTACTTTCAGCACAAAAATTTTTTTTGCTGTATCAGTGAAATCAGCAAGCCTTTGCTTATACTATAAAAGAGTAACAGGTATAAAGTGAATTTTTCATTTCCAGAGAACTTCGATTTATTGCCAATGTACTGTACTACCAAAAATCCAAGCTAAGTCCTAGAATATGAAGGAGGGAGTTTTGTTTTTATTTTTAATCTGAATCTTTCTACTGAAAACCTTTTATGTTCTCTTCACTGCGATGTTCCAGAATCTCTCTGCTTATCTCCGTAAGTAATTTTTTTAAAATGTGTACATATTTTATCATATGACCTCACTAATAATAATCAGGCCTCAAAGGGTTGGGTTTGGGGGTTTTTTGACTTCCTTGTAAGCATTGTAAATTTGTAACTGCAATGTTAAATTCTCTGTAGCAGCATGAGAAAGTCATCTGGCTATGCTTCTACCAAGTAGAATGTATGTATTTATCACTTTGCTACCCCAGGTATTATGTTGAATATGAGGAAGACATAAAAATGTCTGGAGATAAACACCTATTTCATCTAAAAGACATTCATGTTAATCTTTTCTGGTCCAGTCATTATTTGGCTAATTTGTTTCCCTGCATTCCTTTCTGATTACATGACAGTAGTTTTCAATTACTTCTGAAAAACAGATTTTTTTTAGAGCAGTTGTATCTCATAGCTCTTTCACTTCCAAACACATTGAATAAGTCTGAAGGTAGTAGAAGTAGAAGATTGAAAGGTTTTCTGTACTCACTTTGCTTGTAAAACAGACGATCTGAATTACAGCTAACCCTTTTGCAGTTAGTCTTACATAAGTTTCTACAGAGCCTTACAGTGATTAGTTTTACTTTAAGGGACAAATCTTTAACTAGTATGTATCAAATGCAAGTATAACATATCTTTCACTTTAATAGATGTTATTAACAGCTTTATTTTCTACAGCAAAACATTTTATTGAAATCCCATCTAAGAGTACAGCAGTATAACTAGGGAGCCCTTGCTACATTGATAAGTATCCTCCATCTTTCAGAATACCACGAGGGAGTGCAACATCCATCTTGAAACTTTGGGAAGAAATGTAAGTAGCCTGTTCATCACTGAGGATTTTCCCACCTGGGTATAAAAATGTGGTACTAGGGTCATGGCTTAGGAGAGTGTATAGAGAGAATATGAACACAGAAGTATTTTTTACAGTATAATTCACAGTGTCACTTAGTCAATATGTCAGTTTACTGCTGCTGTGTTTCATTATGCCAATATTTCCTGCTAAAGAATGTACAGCTTGTTATAAAAACTCTAGCATTGCCTGACACTGATGTTCTCTTACTGAAGATTTCCAGTTAGGAGTTCAACAGACACCATTTTAATTAAGTATGCATTTAGAATATTCGTGAAGAAAATTTTAGGCAAAGATTCTTCTTCCTTCTGCATTCTAGTTCTTCTTACTAAAGCAGCTGGGTATTTTTTATTAGCTCATTGACAGAGAAGTTTTTAGTGTGTTCTAAAACTCTGCCACTGGTGGAACCATCCTGTCACATCATTAAGAGCAGTTAGTAAAATTTCTCTGACAGAGACTGGAAAATTACCATACATGTTGGACTAGAAAAGTGATCAGGAAATCCATTTGGTATTACAAACATAGTAATTCCTCCTAGCATTTTCCTTACTGAAGATGGTCAGCAGAATTAGTTATCACAGAAAACACTAACTTCTCTTGCATAAGGTGACTAATTTCTGGGCTACAACTATTCAGACAGGTTCCTGCAATGATGAGTAGTGACACAAGCCTGTTACTTTCCTTCTCACTTTCACACCACCTTTTCAGCAAAAAAAAAAAAAGATAGAGCAACAGCATGCACTGCACACAATAGCAACATCTTACACTTTGCTCCCATTAGCTTAGTACATAAACTTACAGAAGCTGAACTGAGGAATACCACGTCACAATGAAACCTACTGTTTGCCAGTAAACCTGCCCTCACCCAAACCCAGCTCATCAGCCCTATCTAGTCCAGTAACCAATGAAAAAATCTTAATCCTATAACATGTAAAAGGAAGAATCTTATCTATTTTGACTGACATTTGAGTACAGACCAATAAACTTACCTTTGTTTCTCAAATTCTGGGTTCTAAACTTTGCACAATCCCTGCTCCCCCTGCCAAACCTGTCAGTAAGAATAACACACTGAATTTTACTCACACCAATTCTGCCTTCAGTTTAAACTCTGTGATGATAGCCTTCCCCTGAGTTTATCTCAGAGACCAGTCTATGTGACACCAGACTAGATTAAACTCTATGGCCTTTGCTAGATCTAGTACTAAACCTACTTATCTATAACTCCTGGATCAAACACAATCCTATACCCAGCACTCAACTCAAAGCTAATGTGGAAGACCATCCATATCTTTAAGTTCAATTTAGACATCGTTTCCCTCCAGAAAGCCCCTGACCTTGACAGAAGGCCATTCCTCTTTTTCCTCCTTATGCAATCATTACCTTATACAAATCAGCTACTAGCAGGAAAAGGAATGGTAAGACACAGAGGGCAATACAGGCAAACCTGGAGTGAAAAACAGAAGGAGATTCCTCCTTCGCTCAGCTTCTACCAATGTAAACCATAATTTTCCATCCAGCACTCCAATTTGTCCTTAAGCCTCTGAAAACACAGTGTTACTAGCACATGACCAGAAATATCTACAGGAAAATAAATCATCATGGTTTATCAAGTTACTATGGCAGCAATCTCCAAAATTACTGCAATTCATTATAATAGTTTTATCCAAACACTAACGAAGACTCTATCCTTATCCTGAATATACTCCTGGGTTATACAACAGTCAGACTTGAAAATTAATCACTGCTGTTCTAAGCTTACTTTGGGATTTGATAGTGCAACTCTTAGAATCCATTATCTTCAAATTTATCTTCAGAGTTAAGAAATCCTAGCTCTAACTTTGTGATCACAACTACTGTTGACTGGTAGATATAAAATCTACCACCCAGATTAGCAAGAAAATTCATGCCTTTCTGGAAAGACAATTGAAAGCCAAGAAGCAGAACCTAAAGTATTGCAGGTGAAAATAGGCAGATGTGCTTACAGAACTGAACTGAGTCGACATTCTCAGTAGCAGGCACATCTACTACAGTAAAGGTGAACCACGACTTTACAAAAGGCACAGTCTAACAGGGAAAAACATTTCCTGCTTCAACATGAAAAGACTATTGGCTATTGTGCTATGTCTCCTTTCATGCTCTGTTTTAAACTGCCATTTTTATATAAAATCTAGAAAGTCTAAAAAGCCCCCATCAGAACCACAAGAATAAATCAGGTTCATTGATATAACGTGGGAAATCACTCCTAATTTTCCTGCTGAAAAACTAAAGACGTCCTATTTAAAATTTATTTTGTGGCAGCCATTTTAATCGTGCTGATACTGTGATGTTGTGAAATACACATCCACAGAATCTAGCACTAGGCTCAACTAATGCACTCTAAGCAATGATATTAATTTTTTCACTGAGAAGCCTAAGGACTGATCACACAGCTACTGTCCATCCAGAGCTTCTCATTTACCTATCCTTAACCTAGGCTCACAGAATTCAATCACATGAATTACATACAAGACAAAAAGTTAATTACTACCATCTTAAACCTAGTTCTAAATCTACTTTTAAATGCTCAATTTTTCTCTCTCCATAGTTTCTCATTTAGTAAAATGTAAGAAAAGTCCCAGACTGTGCTCACTGGCATTTCATGAAACACAAGGAATCACTGGGTCATACAGGCTGGGGTAGATCATGGGAGTTCTCTATCCAGTCTCCCATTCAAAGCAGGGTCAACAGAACATTCAGCTTAGTATGCTCAGAGTTTTATCAATGAGGTCTGGAACTTTCCAGGAATGATGATTTGACAGTCTCTCTTGTCTGCCCATTCTTCTATTTATTCATCTTCATTGTGAGTGGGTTTTGCTTATTTCCAGCCTTAGTCACTTGTGTTCCAGCTTCTAGCTGCTGCTTCTTGGCTTCCTACCATGAACATCTGTGAAGTTTCACTACATCTTCTTGATCACCCCCCATCAGTGAGAGGGTTGCTGTTAGCTGCCAGTGAAACCATCACTGCTACTAAATGAACAAGCCCTAGTCCCACAGCCTCTTCCCAAAGGGCATGAGCTCCAGGTCCCACCATTTTACTCACTTGACTTCACACTGTATTCCAAGTCTAGTATAACCAAAGTGGCAACAGAAGGTGGATAATCACTGAATACGTTCCTCTAGAGGGAGCCCAAAGTGCTGTTTGCCTTCATCATTGCCAGGTTTAACTGCAGGACTGGTTTAGCTGACCCACAGGACCTTCTCTGCATAGCTGCAGAGGGTAGACAGTGTCTGCTGTTATAGATTTACTGCAGGACTCTACATTTTCTGTGCTGAATTTCGTGACACTCCTGTCAGTCTAGTCCACTGGCCTGCACATCTCTGCTCATGACAATATTGACTGTACTCCCACCCTTCTGTTACTCAAATCAAGGTAAGGGTATACTTCACATTGCCATTTAGGCCATTGATAAAGATGCTGAAGTGAACAGGTTCCAGGATAGACACTTGAGGAACTCTGTGTTTAACCAGCCTCACATAGAGTATGATTCATTAACCACTGTATTCCAATGATGACAAGTCAGCCAGTTTTTAATCTGAATTGTAGAGTAACCACCTAGATTCTAACATGCCATCTTGATTACAAGGATCCTACCGGAAACTGAGTCAAAATACTTGCTAAAGTCAAGGTAGACATACTCCACAAGACAGAAAACTGCTCCCTTCTCATCCACTTACACAACATGTTCCTGTTAAGTTCATGTTATTTATTTCCAGTAACCTACTTTTGTTTCATACATCCAGAAATTGTTCCCAAGAAAACTTGTTCTATAATTTTCTCAGGCACAGGAGCCAAGACCTTTATGAGGTTCACACAGGGTAGAAGCTTTGTGTTGCATTTCATGTCCCACAACAGTTTCGTCTGCAGCTGGGATTTTGCTTTCCTGAGAATATCTCTGTGTGCTCAGGAAAAGTTTCTGTAAACTTGAAGGACAGTTTGTCCTCATTTTCATATGTCTTTTTGCATTGTGGCTCAGTCATACATTCCCTGTTTAGCCCCACTGGTCTCCTAATATGTCCAGGTATTTTCCTGAATGCTAAGACCCACCTATCTTGAACTTGCAGGATGCTGTCCTTAAGAACTGAGATCCTTTGCCCTTCAGAGTTGCACATCATTTTCCTGAAAAGCTAAAATTTGTTCTCATGGAGTCCAAGGTTCTCTACTCTTTTACTTGCCTTTTTCACTCTAATCAGGATCAACACTATTTCATGTTCACTACAGTCAAAGCAGCCACTGATCATAATTTCTAATACCAGTTCCCTCATTCATTAATCACATATCCAGGACACCATCACCTCAAATTCCATCTAAAATCTGAGCTAAAAACTACATGTCTTAAATACCTGTTTACCCTAAAAGTGTTTTGGACACTCTCTTAAGGATATTCTTCAGTCTACCTTAGTGATGGTCTACTTTGAACCATTCATCAGTTTTTCACTGAAAATTCTAATGGCTTATTCTTGAAGATTTTCTTCAGCATATTCACAAGTATCCCAAACTTTTCTCTCATTCACATCATCTTATGTTTAAATGCAAAAATCTCCCTTACTTCAGCTATTTTATGTGCAATATTCCACATCTTTGCCTCACCTTTACACTTGCTTGATACTTCACCAGTGTTCCTCAGAATGCCATTTCTCATTCTATCCCTGAGAAACTTCATAACTTTCCATGCATCTGGGATCCATTTATGATGCCACCCTAATCTTGTTCTAATTTTTTTCTAGGATCAGCTTTTTATGGCCATGCTTTCATTTTTCCAGGAATTAAATTCCTTCTTAGGGCATCGATAGTCTAAACTATCAATGCCATCTTAGTTGAAGTCATTTTCTTAGTTGCTGACTTGCAGTCTCTCACTATGTCTGGGCTTCCCTGAGGCTCAGAAATACCTTAAACCATTTTCCTTTTTTTGGTTGGTGAGAACTCTAACAGCTAAAATCCTGTTTTCTCTAAGATAAACTTTTCAAAGACCTTCTTATTCTCATGCCCTTCTTTTCTAATTTAATCAACTTAAACCCTAACTGAACCCTAACTCAAGATTTCCATAAGACATTTAAATACCTTCTTCTTTTCAGTGAGAAATCTTAGAATGCTCTCCCCACAGATTTTTCCACACCACTAAGCATCCATTGTTAGACCAAGCAATTTAATCAGTTAATTATTGAGATGCCTGATGACAAATGTCTTAATATTTTTTACCTCTTTTTCTGTGATCTTCTTGCTGCGTAGCTGCAGCTTCTAGCTTATTCAAACTTAAACTGGTTTAAAGGCACTGCTAACTTTTCACTGAAATACTAAAGTCCTACTATTCTGAATTCATTTGGTCCTGTCTGAATTCATTGTTCTTGGCTTTTTATGGATCACAGAATCATAGAATCACCAAGTTGGAAAAGACCCACCAGATCATTGAGTCCAACCATTCCAGTTTATAAAGCCCTCCATTTATAAACCCCTCAACTTAATTTGTGGTTTAGGATGAACTCAGTAACATTCCAGAGAATTCTATTCCTTATTTTAATTTGAAAAACTCAGTAATCGTGGTACTGTATACATCTTGGGGTTGTCTACCTGTATTCTCTCACTGTATTTCCATAACTTCAGTTCTTCTAAGACACAAGCCTTGCCATATTCATAACCTAAAAAAAAAAAACAACAGACTTAAATGGTGTTCGTAATGTAGACATGGGAGAATGTAACCACCAGTGTTCTCACTTTTGGGCTCTGCTTCTCAGAAGTTTAATTTTAGTGTAGAAAACTTTTAATTCATTAAAGGTAAACCATAACCCCTGATTTCAATGAGACTCAGTAACACCATCTTGGACATTATACATCTTTTCCTGACTAAGAATTCCTTTCTGCAATTTCCTTTTCCACATCACTATTGCTGTCAGCTCACATTTTCCACTTTATTAAAACTTAATTCTAACCATAGACTTCCATAAGCTTCAGTGAAATTCTCCAAAAGTCACTGCCAATTCTGACTTCTGAGAAAGTCAACCACGAGTATTCTAAGTTTCCTCAAAATCGCTTCTAAGATTATTTTGGGATCAGCTTTCAAACAAACATTATTACTATTAGCATTATTATTACATTGTTTATTAAACTGTGTCTTCATGATACCTGGTGGAAATGCGGTTCTGGGTCTACATCTTGTGCAGTTCTTTGCCGTATTAAAATAAATTCATTTCTCACTTCAAAGGGTGTTTTTATATCCTAACAAATAGGATAATTATTCAGTCCTACCACATGTCCTAGACCCAGGATTTTAAATGGAATTAATGAAATTTAATGAAATTCCTTATTTTCTCACAGAGACACCTAACCACTTCTGTCTTAAAATAATATTTTTAATGTAATATTTATTTATTTATGTACTTACTGATTTATTTAATTACTAATTTATTCTTAGTCTGTCAGGTAGATACTTAATCAAAACTAGGAAGCCCTGCAAATCTAAAGGAGGATATCTCCCCAGACACATAGACACAAACACAAACATACACAAACACACACAAAACTATCTGATCAACACTTCTAGGATTAAACTCTCATGTCATGCTAAATTTTATGGTTCATTGATTCCCACAGCTGCAATAACTAAATACTCCTAAATCATAGAATCATAGAGTCACTAGATTGAAAAAGGCCCACAGGATCAAGTCCAACCATTCCTATCAACCACTAAACCATGCCTCTCACCACCTCATCCACTCGTCTTTTAAATACCTGCAGGGATGGTGACTCAAATACCTTCCTGGCTAGCCTGTTCCAATGCCCAATGACCCTTTCCATGAAAAACCTTTTCCTGATGTCCAGCCTGAATATCTCTTCATGGAAGTTGCAGCCATTCCCTCTTGTCCTGTCCCCTGTCACTAGGGAGAAGAGAACAGCTCCCTCTTCTCCACAACCTCCCTTCAGGCAGTGGTAGAGAGCTGTAAGGTCTGCACTCAGCTTACTCTTTTCCAGGCTAAACAACCCCAGCTCTATCAGATGTTCCTCATAAGGCCTGTTCTCCAGCCCCTTTACCAGCTTCGTTGCTCTTCTCTGGACTCGCTCCAGAGCCTCAACCCTCCTTGTGGTGAGGGGCCCAGAACTGAACACAGGATTCAAG
>WAAB01007198.1:17157-32891 GCA_013389865.1 Piaya cayana
AGGGGACAGGAGAAGAGGAAATGGCCTCAAGCTTCGTCAGGGGAGATTTAGGCTAGACATTAGGAAAAAGTTTTTCACAGAAAAGGTCATTTGGTGCTGGAACAGGCTAGCCAGGGAGGTGGTTGATTCACCTTCCCTGGAGGTGTTTAAGGCATGAGTGGATGAGGTGCTGAGGGGCATGGTTTAGTGTTTCATATGAATGGTTGGACTCAATGATCCAGTGGGTCTCTTCCAACCTGGTTATTCTATGATTCTATGATTCTATACATTTCTGTGCTGATAGTGCAAAGTTCTACGCTAATATACATGATCTCTTCTTCCTGTTTCTGTTATTCAACAAACCCCTTGCCTCTCTACCTTTGTGATCTATTGCCATGACAGTGGCAGTTTAAAACCAAGTGAACCTCCATTTCAGCAAAGCAACCAAGGTGAAGTACTTTGGAGCAAAGAAATCATGCCTGGAATCTCTTCTTAAAATGGTAAAAACATGGCAGCAAAAGCACAGACAGAGAGAGAGTGTTCCTCAGCCCCACCTTGCCCCAACTTGAAATGGCAGTCTTCTGATGAGTGAGCAGCAGCTCTGACTCACCGTGAGCAGAGACAGGAGTGAGGCAGCCAATAACCCTCATGTACAAGAGCAACCTACGGAAGCCTGAGAGACCAGGGGCACAGCAAACATGATGGGCAAAAAGGGTACAACATGTCTGAAGGGCACGATGTAGCAGTCTGCACAGGCAAGGTACACAGGCAGGGCACTTCTTTGAAGACAGCATTCCACTGACCAAGTGGGAGTCCTGAGGTACATAGAACTCAGCATCCAGGCATGTTCTGTGACCATCAGCACAGCTTGAGGGCACTAATCCTACCTGAGCCTCAAGACAGAATGGCAGGCACTTGTCTGAGAGCAACTGCTACTGGTTCAGATGGGTAGTCTGAATATCCTGCCCCAGTGGTGACCAATGCCACCAGGTAGATATTGCTGCTGAGGGGAAAGGCTGTAGTGTAGCCCTTATACTGCAAGAAGTGCCTACATCTTTCTCCTCTGGCAAGCAGCAGAGCTGCCTGAAAAAGGTCTGTTCATGTGGAAGAGATCCTGCAGGAGGTGACTGAACTGCAGGAGGCAGTGAGAAGGCTGCATAGCGTTGAGGCGGCTGAGAAGGAGTTAGATGGCTTGTTCAAGTACAGTCTGCTGTGGACCCACAGCCAAAGAGCCAAACACTACCCTACTGTAACACACAGAAGGGAAATGGGACAATAATGAAGAAGAATGAAAGTTTGCAATGGCAAAGGACCAGAAGGAAGAAGCAGCTTTCCCAAAGCCTGAGGTACTGCTTCACTGCTTTGCAGATTGGATAGGAAACACCCATTACTTCAAGAGAGACTCTGAAGCCAAGTAAGGCAGTCTCATCTCCTCCCAAGAAGACAATAAAATATAAGTCCATCCCACCTGTATAATTTTTGTGCCAGTGTCAGGAATATGTGCTCAGAGCCTGGAGAAGGAGCACAGGTCTATGAGAGAGCACCTGAAGAGAAACACAAAGGATCTTCAGCCAGCTGGACAGCTTCATCAGGGACCCAACTTAAGTGCCTTTATATAAATGTACATAGCATGGGGAGTAAGCAAGAGGAGTTAGAGGAGTGCACATACCTGCAGGGCTATGATCTCATTGCCATCACAGACACATGATGGGATGGATCTCATGATCAGAGTATGGTGATGGAGGTGTACAGGCTCTTTAAGGAGAGACAGAGGAGACGGGAAAAGTGCATTTCCGTCTACGTCGATGACCACTTGGAGGGCATCAAGTTCCAGCTGGGGATGGATGAGGAGCCAACTGAGAGCCTGTGGGTCAGGATTAAAGGGAAGGTAGAAACAAGTGACTGTTCAGTGGGGGTTTGCTACAGATCATCAGACCAGGAAGAGAAAGCAGATGCGGCCATGGATAGTCACAGGTTCATATTTGAAAGGCTTGGTTCTTGTGAGGGACTTCAACCACCCTGATATCTGTTAGAAGGACAACAGAGCAGGGCACAAGCAGTCCAGGGGCTTTCTAGAATTCTTTGGTGATAAATTCCTTCTCCGCATGATAGGAGATCAAATGAGGAGAGGTGTTATGCTGGACCTTGTCCTCACCAACAAGGAAGAGTGTGTAGCTCAAAGGAAGCCTTGGCTGCAGGGACAATGAAATCATGGAGTTCAAGATACTTAGAGCAGTGAGGAGGGTGAACAGCAGACTCACTGCCCTAGACTCCAAGAGAGCAGATGTTGGACCCTTCAAGGGTCTGCTTGGTAGTGTACCATGGGATAAAGGTCTGGAGGGGAGAGTGGCACATGAAAGCTGGTTCCTAGTCAAGTATCACCTCCCCCAGGCTCATCTCAAAACAAGAGGAAGCCAGGCAAATACATCAGGAAGTCTGCATAGATGAAAAAAGAACCCCTGGATAAACTCAGGCTTTGAGTTTGCTTTGAGCAACCTGGTCTAGTGGAAGGTGTTGCACCCTTGTGAAGGGAGTTGGAACTAGGTATCTCTGAAGTCCCTTCCAACACAAAACATTTTTTCACTATATGATTCTATTAACAAGGAAGGTTGTTTCTAGTCTCTGCCTTCTCAGTCTTCTGGAATGATTCTTAGAGGATTTTTCCTAGCAAGCAGCTCTTCACAGGGGTCTTAAAATTGATTTTATGTCCATTTGGATTATTTCTCATGTGTTTTATGCTCTTCTGATTTTAAAAGTTTTCTCCTACCTCTTCTTTGGGTTAATTATGTCCCTTTAAAATTCATGACAGAAAAGAACAAAAGAATGCAACTAAGCATAACTCTGTTAAATCATCCTACCAGCAGAGCATTTGGTAATGAATTGGACTCAATTAGTGTCTTGCACGTTTCTGTACTGCCCAAGTGCTCCCATCTTTTCTTTTCTTTCTAAGGAGAAATAGAAAAAAATGCATCAGAGGTTACTATCACTACTAGTAATTATCACTACTAATGCATGCCATTTCATTAAGTATTCAGCTTTGGCAGAACATGGCTCTACTGACCTCATATTCCAAAATAATAGATCTCACAAGTAATTATAAATGTGTATTTATTGTTAGACCCATTATTCCCATTAATCACTGTAGCTAAAATGAGGCTTTCTCAACCAGTAGGCAGAAAGAGCCAGATAGGAGAATATTCACAACTTTCAGATATTTTGAAATAATTTCAAGAAGATATGTTTAACCTTACAAAACTAAAATGGTCTGTTAATCTGGTACGATCATCAGAAAGTCACTCTGAGATCTCCAAGGAAATTAATGAGAAGACTAGGAAAAGTAAATGCGTCATCTTTCTTTAAAAGGAGACAAAAGCTAAATTAATAACCTAAGGAAACATTTGAAAGTAAATAATCCAGTAGTAGGCAAATGAAACAAGCAATACCAAGTAGATTTAGTTTAAAGGGAAAAAAAGTAAGCAATCAAATGAAGGTAGGTTTCTTACACAAGATTCTGAGAGAGCTTGGAGTGTTTAGCCTGGAAAAGAGAAGGCTCAGGAAGACCTCAGCTGTGTAAACAAAAACCTGATGAGGGCAGAGCCAAACTCTTGTTTGTGACACCCACTGTCAAGAGAAGAGGCAGTGGGCACAAGTGTAATGGTTTGAGTGAAACCCCCCTGTACAGCACCCAAACCCACAGTAGAGCAGTCTTTCCCCCTCCACTCCCCTGTACAAGCCCAAGGGAAGGCAGAAGAAAGAAAGACTGAAAATGCTGAGAATGAGTAGACCAAAGCTGTATGATTATATACACATGTATTAACACTTATATGCAACTAAAATACCATATACACAGAATCAGAGACCCCCCAAAAGACCTCCCCCTGCCCCGAAGGGGAGTTAAAAAATCCCAAAACAACAAGAAAGCTAACAGGAGAAAATCATTACTCTCCTCAGATAGCAGGACTTCATTAAGTCACTCAGTCCCCAACTCCTACACACGAGCAGACTGACAGCAGCACCAGACCTTTCCCACACGGCAACCAGAAGAGGAGAGAGACAGAGGAATGTCTGACCTCCTGATTAATACCCCAGATTTACGTAGAAAATTGCATGGAATACTGGGAGATGTAGTTCTTTCTCAGCCACAACCTGGCTATTCAGGAGAGTCCAAAATCAAACCCATCACAACAAGCTGAAACACAAAATATCACTTAAATATGAGAACACACTTTCTTATTGTGCAGGTGAAAAAATACTCAAATGGGCTTCACAGAGCATTTGTGGAATCTCTGTCTTTGGACATACTCAAACTCACCTGGGCATGCCCAGGCAAGAATAAGACTGGACTTCTGCTATGGTGTGGTCCTTTGATATGTTTGAATAACAAGTTTTATGAACTTTAGTAAGGTTTTTGAAGTTATCTCCTGTGACAGTCTCATAAACAAATTAAAGCAACAGGGTCATAATAAAAGTCTTTTAACACAATCACAGATGAAGTACTTGCACTTCACTGAAACAATGGACAGACTTTCTTAATGGATTTCTTTGGAGGCTTTATTTGGGTCTGCATCCTGTCCCACATATTAATTGAATATAAGACAAGAGATGTTCTCATTACATATTTACAAGTAATATAGGCTAAGTAGATATATACATCAATCCTGTATCTGAAAGGAAAATAAACGAGACTGAAACATTAAAATAGCAATTCCTAAAGCTATTGCAGCTTAGAGAAATAATATAAAACTAAGATTTAATTCATAAGAAGTTTGTAGTAACCCCTTAGAGAATAACAAACTGCCTGGGAAGAAATTCTTCAGAAAATAAATTAATACAATATAGATGACTATAAGTTGAACTTTAGTTAGCAAATACTTGCTCTCAGGTAATGTAAATGTTAAGTTGGAATATATAAATATGAGTACAGAATACAAGACAAATAAGTTAACTCTTCTACTTTGCTCTGAACTGATAGCACTTAACCAAAAGCATTATAACGATTGATTATGAAAAAAACCCTTCCCCCTTTCATTTCTATGACACTTTTTTTAACTGGGTCACCATAATTATTCATTTCACCTTCCCTGGAAATGTTTAAGGCACGGGTGGACAAGATCCTGAGGGGCATGGTTTAGTGTTTGATAGGATCGGTTGGACTCGATGATCCGGTGGGTCTCTTCCAATCTGGTGATTCTATGATTCTATGATTTTCTTTGTAATTAAAATATAGAAATTATGAACTTACCAGTAAGTGTTTATTATTCAAGCAATTCCTTTCTAAAATCTATGGTGATGAAAATGTAAGTCTTTCAATATTGTCTCTAATGTCCATGTTCTGAACCTCTCTAAGAAAAATTAATTCTGTAATAAAAGATACATGTGTTTGCTTTTAGAATGATGATACATGGACGGGACTTCAGAGACTTTACGTTCAATAATAATCTATCACTAAACAGTCATGTTAAGCCATCATAAGCAGCATGAAAAGATGTCAAAAAGTGTTTTCTGAAATGTATTAACACCCCCCACCTTGTAATTTAAAAATGTAAATTTCTTTTTAAAGGAATACGTAACATTCACCGAAAGATATGTAAGACCATTTTGCAACACAGAAAACATTGTTCACCTGCTAATAACAGTGGGAATATGAGGAAAAATCTATCCAATTGTATCTTTTAGATGTTCTCATTCAGTTGTTCCATTTGAAGCCAAAAAGTAAATAGTGTTTAGTTACATACTGATGCATACACTCCAGAAGAATTTACCAGGATTACAGTAGACAAGAAATAAAAACAAATACATGATCCTATTGCATATGGTAGCACCTACAATTTCTTTTTCCACTCACAAAATCACAGATTCACAGGATAATACAGGTTAGAAAGGACTTTTAGAGATCATCTAGTCCAGTCTTCCTGCTAAAGTAGGTTATCCTAGAGCAGATTACACAGGATTGTATCCAGACGGGTTTTAAATGACTCCGGAGAAGGAGATTCTACAACATCTCAGAATTACTGAATCACAGAATCCCTAGATTGGATAAGACCTCCAAGATCATTGAGTCCAACCATTCCAACTCTGGGCATACTATTCCTGTGGTCTGTCACCCTCACAGCAAACTTTTTCCACGTGTTGAGGTGGAACTTCCTGTTTTCCAGTTTGTGCCCATTGCTCTTTGTCCTGTTGCTGGCAATCACTGAAAAGAGTCTAGCCCCATTCTCTTTATCCCCATCCATTAAATATTTATAAGCACTGATGAGATCCCCTTTCAGGTGTCTCTTCTCCACCCTAAACAGATCCAAGTGTCTCAGACTTTCCTCATAAGAAAGATTCTCCAGTCCCTTAATCATCGTGGCTCTCCACTGGACTTTGTCCAGTAGTTTCTTGTCTTTCCTGAGCTGAAAGTGGCCCAGAACGGGACACAGTACTCCAGATGGGGCTGCACTAGTGCACAGTAGAGTGGGAGGTTTATCTCCCACAGGAGAGAGGCCCACAGGCCACGCTGTTCTTAATTCACCCTAGGGCATCATTGGTCTCTTTGTCTATTAGGGCATATTTCTGGCTCATGGTTAACTCATTGTCCACCAGGAATCCCATTAACTTCTTGGGAAAGCAGAGCTCCTTTCCAGCTGATGAACCCCTATTCTCTACTGGTACATTGAGTTGTTCTTCCCTAGGTGTGGAACTCTACACTTGCCTTTATCAAACTTCATTAGGTTTCTCTCCACCAAATTTTGAAACCTGCCCAAGTTTGTTTGAATGACAGCTCAGGGTTCTGGTGCATCAGCCACTCCTCCTAATTTTGTGTCACCAGTAAACTTGCTGAGGGTACGCTCTGTCCCCTCATCCAGTTCATTGATGAATACGTTGAATAAGACTGGGCCCAGTACTGGCCCATAGGGAACATAGCTAGCCACAGGCTTCCAGCTAGACTCTACACCACCCATCACAACCATCTGAGAGCTACTATCCAGTCAGTTCTCAATCCACCTAACTGTCCACTCATCTAACTCAAACTTCCATCTTACTTATGAGGATGGTATGACAGACAGTGTCAAAAGCTGTGCTGAAGAGGAGGTAGACAACATTCATTGCTCTTCACTCATCAAGGCAGACAGTTATATCATCATAGAAGGATATCAGATTTCATGAGCATGATTTCCCCTTGGTTAATCCATGTTGATCACTCCCAATAATGTTCATTTCCTTTAGATGTTTGGAAATTACATCCATAATAAGTTCCATCACCTTTCCAGGCATCGAGGTGAAGCTGACTGGTCTGTAGTTTCCTGGGTCCTCCTTCCCACCCTTTTTTAAGACTTGAGTGACAATAGCTTTTCTCCAGTTCTCCAGCAACTATCCTGTTTTCCAGATCTTTCAAAGATAATGGAGAGTGCCTAAGCAATAACATCTGCCAGCTCTCTCAGCACTCATATGTGCATCCTATTAAGGTCTATGGATTTGTGGGAGTCCAGTTTGCCTAAATGACCTGTAACCAGGTCCTCTGGACCAAGGGACAGTTTTCCTTTCTCCAGACTTTCTCTTTCCTCCAGGGTCTGGGAGAAACATAATTTACACAACACATATACAGAAGTCCTACAGTTAGAAATGTCCAATAACAGAATTTTGAGTCCTCATAGTTTCGGGTCTTACCATTACTTAATGCGTGTCCCCTCATGGGAGTTTTTGTTCTACAGGGAGTTTTTGCTCTCTCTGTTGCAGTCCGTGAAGCCAGAGTTTCACAGGGAGTAACTCAGCTGCAGCAACTTTTTCTAGAATAGTGATTTTCCCAGATGTGGGAAGACCTCTAGTATGACCTCAAGCAAGGGCCATGAATATTTATGAACCTCTGATAGTTTAAAAGATTATCACTCCTCTTGTCCAACGATAGTTACTGAAGAAAGTAAGCCAGAAAATTCTAACCAGAGTTGATACATTGATATAGGTGTTTCCAAAGCACGTATTTATCTAGACTGGATATTTATAGAGTTCCTTGAATTCCAACATTCAAAGAAAGAAATCAAAAAAGTTTTGAAATAAATTATAAACTCTTAATATTTTGATCTATTCTCACTTTTTGAAGTATCGACATATACTAATGGAATTGAGAGGATTGAAGATGTAGCATTTTTGTAAAGAATAAAATAAATATAAAATATAGTAATATGGTTTAGTCTCACACATAAATAAAGAATTATGTTACCTCTTCTTCTTCTCTGAAAATTTACTTGTGGGAATTAAAAATCCACTGATGCACTGTCAATAGAAATTAGAAATATCTAATAAAATGGTGTTCACGAGCACAAACCAGCTGCTGGAGCTCTTACTATAGTCAGAATCACCAAGGATGTGGAATAAAATGGCCGTGCTTTTCAGTTGTTTTACTCAACTATTGCTGTTAACATTTATAACAGAGGAAACAAGCACAGGCACCATCTGAGTTTCTACACCACAACTGTTTGCTTCATTCTCTCTTCCCTCTCTCTGAAACTGCTCCATGCGTATAATGGAAAGATGAGGGCAGAGCATGCTCTGTTTTGTTGCTTCTATGCTACTACTACTAGTTTCCCTTCCTTGTTCCCTAAATATGGCAAAAATGTTGATTTCTTTTTTTCTTTTTTCCTGATAGCAATGCAAAATGGACTGGTTTGCAATATTCAGTCCATTTGTGTGCATTTTTAAGTCACATAGGGAACTGGTTTAGATCCCAGAGGCACAGTTCCAACACACATTTAAAATGAGGTACCAAAAAAGAAAGAAGAAAATTGTGATTTTTTTAAATCTAAAAATCCTATCTGCAGCTAAACAAACTAGAAGTAAATATTCCATAAACGGGAACAGAGAATTTATACTTGAGAAAGGTTTCTGAAGGGCCTCTTTGTAAAGACACTTATCATTCCTAGTGATAAGAAAGGCCATCTGAGATAAAGTGCTGGAAAGGCTGCTCATGTAATGGTTCTGAATGCTAATGAGCATTGCTTTAAGTAGAGGACAGACAGCACTGAGCTTCAGAAATGAAGCAAGTGATTCCTCTCCATTGCTGCTGACAAATATTTCAGCCATAAGACCTGATTAAGTACTAATTGATGCCAGGCAGTGAATGCTTTCTATGGCATCTTGAAATGAAAATGAGGATGTGTAACCGACCAAGAAATTCAGTAGCTTGGCAATGACCTGTTCAGAAAATCTAATGGACATTTAGTGATACTTTTAATTGTTTTCATGGTGCAGTATCTTTTAAATTCTCATCATCTGAATGAAAACATTCTGTAACAAAAAAAAGCATTCTCTGACTGGTGTCTTTAGAATTTCCATAAAGCAAATGTCATTTCCTTTTAGCTTATTGCTTTGAAGAGTGCTTTGACACATGTAGCATAATATGAATCACTATTGCTGTGAGAAAAAACATTAATAAACCACTTTTTTGAATAGGTATCTATTAAAAACTACATCACACAAGTATACCCAAATAAAACTTAAACTCAAAATGTGAGACCAGTAACAAGCAGGTCAGATTTCCTACTGCAAATAATTCATCTGACAAGTGCCGTCCACTTCTTTGTTTATAAATCATTCATGAATCCACCTCAATTATATATACATAAGTAGAGAAAGATTCATGAGTGATTATAAATACACATTAACTATCCATGGGCATATTCTCAACAGATTATGCAAACAAATTTTGGCTGCTGAGTCATTCACATAATAGTGCCTCCATCTGTTCCAGGCATTTCAGTTGGCTACATCCAACATGAGGCTTTTGTTTCTGCTTTTCCATAAGAGGACACAAAAATTGATGGAAGCCAATAAAAGAACAAGGAGAACAGCAAATATTTTTGTTTGTTGCAATATAATCTGCTTCCATGGACTTTAATGTAAGAAATTGTAGATCTCTGAGCACTTTAGTGTACATTTCTAAAATTAGAAGAGCAAAAATGCCTGTATTTAAACATTATGGAAGCATGAGAATGCTTATCTAGAGACTTTTTAAAATCTGAAGTAATTCTACAGCACAAATTGGTACATAATCTGTCTATAATAACGAATTACAATGCAGTTCATTCTCATTACACTTCTTTCATCCATTGTTACAGCTCCAAATTTCCCTGCATGATCATCCCTTTCCTTATTGTTGTGAAGAATAGTATTTCATGATACTCTGTTGTGGTCTCTTTGGTTACAAATCTGCCTTTCGGCTTTGGAAAAAAAGGTACAGAGCAAAATGCATGTGGTTAGACCAGGTACATCTTTCAGTTTTTAATTTCTCAGGATGGTATGCAGAAAAGTGGATTAATTACTTCTCTAAAACTGATTCTTCTCTGGATTTTAACATACTAGCTTTAATCAGTTGCCATTTCTAATTACTGTTTTCAATGTTTCTGAAGCTAAAATGTCTTACTGGAATGTTCTGTTCATACTGAACTGGCATAACTATTTCCTCCCTGATTTTGGCTTCCTACCTGAAACTTAAACTTTCATAGAGAAATAAGTCTTGAAACTTGATTTTGGGTGGGCTAGAATCTGCAGAAGGAGGCTGGAGTCTATCAGGACTTCTGTAGTCTTTTATATAGTCTCCCACAACATCCATCTCTCTAAATGGAAGAGATATGGAATTCATGGGTTAACCATTCAGTGGATAAGGAATTGGTTGGATTCAGAGTTGCATTCAGAAGGTTGTGGTCAACAGTTCAATATCCAGATAGAGATCTATGACAGGTGATGCCCCGCAGGGACATGTACTGGGACTAGTGCTGTTTACTCTTTTCATCAATGATATAGACAGCAAGATCAAGTGCACCCTCAGTAAGTGTGCAGATGACACCAAGCCCAGTGGTGTAGTTGCCACCCAAGAAGGACAGGATGTCATTCAGAGGGACTTGGACAAGCTGAAGAAGTGGACCTGTGAGAACCTCATGAGGTTCAACAAGGCCAAGTGCAAGGTTCTACACCTGGATCAGGCCAATCCATGGTTTCTATGAAGGATGGGAGATGATGTGATCAAGGCCTGCCCTGCAGAGAAGGAATTGGGGTTGTTCGTTTATGAGAAGCTCAACATGAGCTCGTAACGTGTGCTTGCAGCCCACAAACCCAACTGTATCCTGGGCTGCTCTGAAAGAAGCATGGCCAGCAGTCAGGAGAGGTGATTCTGCCTCACTACTCTGCTCTTGTAAGACCCCCACCTGGAGTATTGTGTCTGGTTCTGGATACAGAGCTGTTGGAATGGCTGTAGCACCTCTGCTATTAGGAGAGGTTGAGAGAGTTGGGGTTGTTCAGCCTGGAGAAGAGAAAGCTCCCAAGAAGACCTTACAGTAGCCTTCCAGTACCTGAAGGCTGTGTACAAGAAGGCTAGGGAGAGACTTTTTAGAAGGTCATGTAGTATCAGGACAAAGGGGAATGGCTTTAAATTGGAGAGGGGAAGATTTAGACTAGACATTAGGAAGAAATCCTTCACAATGAGGGTGGTTATAAATAACTCTGAATTAAGTAAAATATCATAGAAAGGGATATTTACAAGATTTTTCAATAAAGTGAGTTAATAATGTGCAAGCTTCCATCTCTTCTTTTCCATTCTTTTCAGATTTGACCTATACATTTGCTAATTTTCCCTTGACTGATGACTGTCATTTCTGTCAGTTAGATGAGCTTACTGACATGCACAAATAGCCATTAGCATGGAGGTCAACAAACTTATCTCCATTTTTGTGACCTGAGTCAGAAATGTAGCAACTGGTCTCTAGAAATCACAACCCTGTGCCCCAGCTCATCCTCCAGTCTGACAAAACAATCTGATTACAAATATGCTCCCACATAACAATTATTCTCTTTTGTCACACAATAATCTACAGGACAGAAAGAGATTTCTTGTTTCCCTCTAGTTTTGACTCATCTGTTTATTTCTATTTTTATTTTATTTTTGGAAGGGCTTTGAAGCTGCTGTTCCCCTCTTTATCATATTTCATTATCAGCAACTTTTTCATATGCACATTGCCACAATAGATCTCTAGTACATTTTATGAATCTGCGGACTTATTTCCTTGAGGACATGGGTTCAGGTGGAATACCTGGTGAAGGTGCTGGAAATGCAACAAAGCACTGTGATATCAATTAGTGCTTTATCCCCAATATTAGCACAACTTCTGATATACAAAGTGCATTATCTGTGCTTTAGAGACAAATGATACTATTCTTGCTGTGTAAAACCAGTGTGTTATCTACAAGAGTACAAACATACTCCTTTTGATAAGCAGTACAGGAACTGTTCACATGAAAATAAATTTACTCCTATTTCACTGACTGGACAGTCAGACCGACAGTGTGCTTAATTCAGGCACATACGTCGGTCGCTGATATGGTGCAAACATTGCCTCTTATGCTTACAGCATAATATCATTTTCAGGCCTGTTTACCTTATGTGTCTCTGCAAATTTTTGCAGTGGTAATACAGCCCTTCAAAAACTGACCGAGATCCACTGGTTCATTTCATACAGTCTATTGAACAATATTTAGATGCTAATTCATTTTAATTTTTAGTGTTGCATTTGAAGTGCCAACACACACAGTAAGGGATATGAACTCATTTCCAGCCCTTTTAGCTACCTGCTTCCATAAACTTTCTGTTCTTGATATAAAAGTTACAGGTATGCATTAAAACTGAGAACCTTAGGGCACAGCCATACATCTCATTTTTTAAATAGATGTAGCAATTCAAGTTGTTGTTACCCCATGGTTACTCATTAATATTCTTCAGTTTGAAATTGTTGGAATCTCAGCTATGGGGACTGGTAAGTGATGACATGAGCATTTGTAGTCCATTTCAAAGTAAAGTGGGACAGGTTTGTTTAAACTACCCATAGCAGCACTTTACATGGATCTGTTTTATTTCATAGTGAAATGCACTTCCATAAGGAATTATTGTTTCTCAGCTAACAGGATGGTTACAAACTGCTAGAAAGTAATAATAGCACATAAAGTTCAACATCATAGAACTGGAAGATGATTGGGAAGCCACTTCATAGACTCATAGAATCATGGAATGGTTTGGGTTGAAAGAAATCTTACAGATCATCCAGGTCCAACACCCATGCCTGGGGCAGGGAAACCTCCCACTAGACCAGACTGCTCAAGGCCACATCCAACCAGGCCTTGAACACTTCTAAGGAGGGTACTTCCACAACTTCCATGCGCAATGGATGTTGCTGGGGACTGTGTACGAGGCTTTACAGAAGTCCAGCTAGATTTCATTCATTGCTTTTCCCATGTCCACTGATGTGGTTATCCCATCATAGAAAGCCATTAGGATGGTCAGGCAAGAATTGCCTTTGGTGCTGCCATACTGGCTGCCTCTAATAAGCCCCTTGTCCTCCTTGTGCTTTAGCATAGTTTCTAGGATTATCAGTTCCTTGATCTCCCCAGGCACAGAGGTGAGGGTGGCAGGTTCTTAGTTCCCAGGGTCATCTTTCTACCCTTTTTAAAAATTGAGACAATGTTACCCTTCTTCCAGTCACCAGGGACTTCTCCTGGTTGCCATGACTTTCCAATATCATAAAGTGTGACTTAACCGTCATGTGAGCCAATTTCCTTGGGACTTTGGGATGCGTTAGAAATGGTATGGCCAGTGGGTCCAGGGCAGTTATTCTGCCCCTATACTCAGCACTGGTGAGACCACTCCTCGAATCCTGTGTTCAGTTCTGGGCCCCTCACCACAGGAAGGATATTGAGGCTCTGGAGTGAGTCCGGAGAAGAGCAGTCAAGCTGGGGAAGGGACTGGAGAACAAATATTATGAGGAGTGCTGAGGGAACTGAGGTTGTTTAGTCTCAAGAAGATGAGATGGAGGTGAGACCTTACTGCTCTCTATAGCTACCTGAAAGGAGGTTGTAGAGAGGAGGGAGCTGGCCTCTTCTCCCAAGTGACAGGTGATAGGACAAAGGGAAATGGTCTCAAGTGGCACCAGGTGAGGTTCAGACTGGACATCAGAAAAAAATTTTCACAGAAAGGGCCATCAGGCACTGGGACAAGCTGCCCAGGGAGGTGTTTGAGTCACCATCCGTGGAAGTATTTAAAAGATGGGTAAACAAGGTACTCAAGGACATTATTTAGTGGTAGATAGGAATGTTTGGACTCAATGGACTAGGAGGTCTTTTCAAACCTGTGATTCTATGGTTCAGTGATTCTGTCCCATCAGGTCCCATAGATTCACATATCTTCAGGTCCCTCTGGTGGTCACAAACTTGACCATCACCTACAGTGGGAGGGGTTATACCTCCTTGGTCCCCTTCTTGTTGTCCATTGACCCAGTACAGGTGAGGAGTGAAAACTGAGGCAAAAATTTCTTGAGTACCTCAGCTTTCACCTTGTCTGTTGACATGTGGTCACCATTTTCATCCATCAGTCAGGGTATGCTTTCTTTGACTTTCCTTTTCTGGTTGACATACCTCTAGAAGACAGTTTTGTTTGTCTTCACTTCCCTTGCCAAGTTCACCTCCAGTTCCTGATTGCGTCCCTACACAACTGGGCTTTGTCCCTAGACTCTTAACAGGTTCCCTGTCCCTGTTTGCACTGCCTGTGCAGTTCCCTCTCGCTATTTAATTTGACTAGCAGGTCTCAACTCATTCACGCCAGTCTCTTCCCTACCCTACCTGCTGGGTACAGAGCACTCTTGTACTTTATAGAAGCATTCTAAGATATTTGCCAGCTCTGTTGTGCTCCCTCATCCCTGCAGACCATGCCCCAGGGTGTCCTACTGACTTAACACCTTGAAGAGATGGAATTCTGTTTTCCTAAAATTTAGTGTCTTGTCTATACTTCTCCCCTGTCCCACATCCCTCAGAACCTTGAACTCCACCACTTTGTGATCACTGCATCCCAGGCTGCCTCTGATCTTGACATCACTGATGAGCTTATTTGTTTTAGTGACCATCAGGTCCATCATTGCAGCCCTTTGAGTAGGAGTGCCTATTACTTTGGTTAAGAAATTATCTTTGATGCACTCTGAGTCTCCTAGATTGCCTATAGCTCGACATGTTACTTTTCCAGCATATGTCGGGGTAGTTGAAATCCCCCAATAGGATGAGACTTCGTGAGTGTGAAGCCTCTTGTAGATGGATGAAGAAGGTTTCATTCATAGGCCTTGATCAGATGACCTGTAGTAGACACCAACCACAATGTTCATTTTGTTGCCTCAGTCTTTTATTTTCACCCATAAGCTTTTGACTTGTTTGTGGCTACTCTTCAGAGACAACTCGCCACACTCCATCCATTTTCTGATACAGAGGGCAATGCCTTCACCCATCCTTACTGGTCTGTCCCTTCTGAACAGCCTGTGGCCATCAATGGCCATGTTCCAGTCATAGGATTCATCCCACCAAGTTTCAGTAACAGCAATCAGGTCACAACTTGCTAGCAACACAGTAGCTTCCAACTCTTGTTTGCTGGCCAAGCTGTTTGCATAGAGGCACTTTATCTGGCTGTTGGCTGCATCACGTTCTTAGTTGGACACCTCTTATTTCCCTTACAGTGTTCCATGATGGTTTCCTTGCTGGCACCTACTACCTCAGAAGGCCCTAGCTCATCTCCTCAAGACTTCAGCTGTGCTGCACCATCCACAACATGCCCTGGGGAGGGCCCATACTAACACTCCACCTCTCTAACCATTGTGTGTCCTCCCACAGTTCCTCGTAGGCAAGCCTGATGTTATCACCCTCTCTCTTCACAGATTCACATCTGGTTTAAACACCCTGTCAATGAGCCCTGCAAG
>WAAB01007200.1:0-12153 GCA_013389865.1 Piaya cayana
GCTCTCAATACAAAAGGTAGAGGCGTTTAGATGATCCTGTCCAAATTAAAAAGAATAAGCCAAATGTGCAGTGGTTCTTTATGGACCTTCAGAATTACTTTTTTTAGCAGTATTGCCTTTTATTTTAGAAAGAACAATTTTAATTTCCTAAATAAAGTGCTTAATATGCTGTCTTCTCAGTTACGTAGTTAACCCGTAGCGCCTAGGAAGAATGGCAGAGAAACTCCTTTTTCCAAGTGGGGTCAAGGTGCTAGAGGGTCAGCACTACATTGGTTAATACATGAAACAATATTCCCCAGGAAAATGATAGGGTCAGTAAGAGGTTTGTAAAGTGTGACTCTTCTTTCTCCAAAAGTACTTATGAACGCTATTTACAGTTTTAGTTGGTGTACGTTTCTGGGTCATTTGTAGTTACATTAAATATGCCTTTTTCCAATTTTTAAGGGTATTATCCACCACCTCCAACTGTACCAGCTGGTGTGGCTCCCTGTGTTCCTCGCTTTGTGAGGTCCAATAACGTTCCAGAATCCTCCCTCCCACCTGCTTCCGTGCCATATGCCGATCATTACAGTACATTTCCCCCTCGAGATCGACTGAATTCTCCTTACCAACCTCCTCCTCCGCAGCCGTATGGACCGGTTCCTCCTGTCCCTTCTGGAATGTATGCTCCAGTTTATGACAGCAGGCGCATCTGGCGCCCACAGATGTACCCACGAGATGATATTATTAGGAGCAATTCTTTACCTCCCATGGACGTGATGCACTCCTCTGTCTATCAGACATCGTTACGTGAGAGATACAACTCTCTGGATGGGTATTACTCTGTGGCTTGTCAACCTCCAAACGAACAGAGGACGGTGCCTTTACCAAGGGTAAGTGAGAGCTGGAGAGGGGGGGACATGATCTGGATTCTGAAGGTTGTTACTGAAACGTTGGGTAATAATTAGCATAGACCTCTTCTGTTTATTTGAGGTTACAGTGATCATGTGACCTCGACAAAGTTCTTGTTTGTAACCCTAATAAAATGGGTTTGTAAGATAGACCACTAATGTGGATTAGGACCAGAACCTTCTGCCTCCTTAATTCCCATTCATGTTGCTTGAATTTATAATGTCTTTAGGATTTAAGTTGCCACACATGGGCGAGGTTCTCCCTGAGATCCTTGTGAAATTCATCTAGGGATATCAATGGCAGGTTATAGACCCGAGGGAGTTTGGTGTCTCCTGCAAGTATTTACCTTCTGGTTAGAGTATGACAGGATAACACAGTCCTTTATTTCTTATTGCTAGGAGCCTTGTGGTCACTTGAAGACTGGTTACGATGAGCAGTTAAGGCGGAAGCCAGAGCAGTGGGCGCAGTACCACACACAGAAAGCTCCTCTGGTATCGTCAACCCTTCCTATGGCAACACCATCTCCAACACCACCTTCTCCTCTCTTCAGTGTAGATTTCAGCACAGAGGTGGGAAGCCAGAGAACTTCTTTATTGTCCCTTCTTGTTCCTGTAAGGTGCCGTTTAATATTTCTAGTAAAGATTTTCTACCTGCCATCTGTTGTTTGCAGCCAGTTTGCTGCTGGCTTATATGTTAAAGGAAAATGAGTGGCTTCTCTTAATTTAATTACTACAGATATTTGCCTAACGAAACACGCCACTAGCATAGTGACCGTTACTTCAGTCTCTCATCTTAGCAGGCCAGGCAGTCTTTTTCAGTGGCAAAGCTTGCCCTTTTGTGACAACGTCACCTGAGCTGGTTTAAAACTGAATTGAATGGGTTATGTTGTCCCTGAGTCAAATTGTGAATACAGCTACAACTTCTTGATTGATTTCTGAGATAGTTTAGTTAAGTAGCAGTAAATGTTGTATTTTAGTATGTACCCCTCGGTTTTATTATTCACTGCTTATTTTATTCCCTTTTCTGTAGTTCTCAGAGAGCGTCAGTGATCTGAGTGGAACTAAATTTGAGGAAGACCATCTCTCTCACTACTCACCGTGGTCTTGTGGCACTATCGGTTCTTGTATAAATGCCATCGACTCTGAGCCCAAGGATGTGATTGCCAATTCAAATGCCGTATTAATGGTAGGTGGTTTCTGCCTGTTATCTCATTAGTGTAATGATACTTACACACCCAAGTGCCTGTTGTTTAGTTAAACAAGCTTTTCTTCAAGTTGATAGCTTCTATTCTTAGTATTTTANAGCCACAAGTAATCAAAGTTACTGGCCAGCTGCAGAATCTGAATAGCCTCAAATTGAGTCCATGCCTTCTGTCTCCTAACTATGTAGGATTTGGACAGTGGAGATGTTAAAAGGAGAGTGCATTTATTTGAAACTCAGCGAAGGGCAAAGGAAGAAGATCCTATAATTCCGTTTAGCGATGGACCCATCATCTCCAAGTGGGGTGCGATCTCCAGGTCATCCCGCACGGGTTATCACACGACAGATCCTATTCAGGCCACTGCTTCCCAAGGAAGTGCTACTAAGCCCATCAGCGTATCAGGTACAGGTTGTGTCTGACTGTATAGCACACATCATGTTCATGATAACTATGGCAATGACCATGCAAAGAGCTAAAATACCTCTATATTACACTTAGAGAACAGAGCAGCTGATGAACAGTGGCTTAATTTGTTACAGATTATGTCCCTTATGTCAATGCTGTTGACTCAAGATGGAGTGCCTATGGCTCAGATTCTACTTCATCAGCACGTTATGTGGAACGGTATGGACTTTTTTTCTGTGCTCAGTTAAAAGTATTTTCTGTAGCTTGGTGTTCTTGAAAATCCTGAGTTGTGGGGGGGAAAAAAAAATCTGGGACTATTAATACACGTTCTTTAAGCAAATTTTTCTTATCCAGTGTAAGGCCTTGGAAAAAGTAGGTTATTAAAACTTGTCTAGTCTTTAATTCTTAATGCAGCTAACGCTACTCAGTTACTAGCAACGTATCCCTTCAGAGACCTAATCAAAAACTTAGAGTCAGGTACTGTCAAGCCATCATCTCAAAATTTGCAGTCTTGAGTAATTCCTGTCAAGTTTTCCTGACACATCTTAACCACGTGCAAAGTCAGGACGTTTGCTTCATGTAATGCCTTGAGGTGTTGAGCCCCAGTGAAGATGGAGAGTGTGTTATCTTAGTCACAGGGTTTCTGTCCAAGAATCTGACATTGATAGACTCATTAAGTCTGTCAGTACTGTAATAGGAATTGTGAGTCACTATGACATGAATGGAAGGACCTTTATCTTTAGCTGACTTGCTTTTAATTCCCAGTTTTGCCTTCTTTCTCTTAAAGGGACAGGTTCATAGTTACAGATTTGTCTGGTCACAGGAAGCATTCCAGCACTGGAGATCTACTGAGTATTGAATTACAGCAGGTAAGATCAGATGTTATACCCTGTGGGTTTTATAATTTAGAAGAAGTGATTTAGTGAAGTGATTTTAAATAATTTTTCTTAATGTCGCCTACAGAAAATAGTACGATTCACAAAATTATCAGTAAGGGTTAACGAGGTGCTAGCACCACAACGCTAAGTATGAGCACTGCTAATATGAGCTGTTTCATTGACATCGGTCAGTTTTAGGAGCATCAGCAAATGCAGAACATAATAAATGCTGTGCAGTAAAGGAATACATCAATATCCATCTAGCTAGAGAACTATTCTTTCTGTAAGCTGGTTTATTTTGCCTTTTGACAGTTCATGGTTTAAGTGTCGTTGTTGGTAACCAATGTATTTCTTTCTGCAGGCCAAAAGTAACTCATTATTACTTCAGAGAGAGGCGAACGCACTAGCCATGCAGCAGAAGTGGAATTCTCTAGATGAAGGCAGTCGTCTCACCTTAAATCTTTTAAGCAAGGAAATTGATTTGAGGAATGGTGAGGTAAAGAAGGGGGCGATTGGGATGAAACGTATCTTTGAGGTGTTTTGTGTAGATATAAGTGCCTGCGTTTTAACTAAGAGTTAAAACTCTTAGTCTTAACTTTTCCAAATGTTTGTAACGCATTCTGTGCAAGTTAAGTCACTGTTGTTGCACCTAGTTATTTCCCTAGGATCGAGTAGGTGTGCACGCGATGCTGCTGCTCCAGTCAGCCCTTTAAAAAATGGAGGAATGTGAGGATCCATTTTGTGCAGTCATTACTCTCCATTCTTCTTGTACATGTTATCAATATAAACATTCTGCCAATGGACCCTACAGGACCCTACAGTTACTTCAATATTCTTTTTATCTCCGTTTCAGTACTTTAATGTGATGAGATTTAGCTTTGTATCCAGTGTTGTCTGCCCAAACCCCTGTGTCTAACTAGCTCTTTTGTATTGTAGAATTATTGTGTCCTAGAAGCTCATCTTCTGTTTTTACTTTAACACTTGCATGTCGTGTGAAGCAGGTGAAAAGCCCACTTGATGTTTACAGAACACGTATAATTCTTTTTTTTAGACGGATTATACTGAGGACTGTGCAGACACAAAGCCAGATCGAGACATTGAATTGGAGCTGTCAGCCCTCGATACAGATGAACCTGATGGGCAAGGTGAACAAATAGAAGTAAGTACAAAAACCTGTGTCTCTAAAGAGCTCACTGGGCCCTTCTGTTAGGGATTGAAAAACTTCTAAAATGTCTGTGAAGCAGTAGATGATGTTGCTAGCAAGGCCTTTGGGTTTTAGTCTTTGTAACGATATCAAACATTGGCCTTATTTTAACACTAGAGGTCTCCTGCTTCTTGTGGAGATACCTGGAGGTTAATAGTACCAAAGTTTAAAAGAGCTCACCATGTTCTTTGTCATGGCTTTCAGCTATTTGCTCTTTATTTTTTGATAGCATTAGTATTGATGAGGCTTCCTTCATATCCCACCTGATAAACCATGTTCTAGCAACTGATGTTTACGCTGCTGTTGTCATTCACTGTCCATCTTTCAATAACTGGTTTTGCCTTTATAGTAAAATGTGGTAGACATTCCAATAGTGTGAAATAAAAACAAGGAGTCTTGTGATGTGACTCCCGTTTCCGTCAGCTTTATGTAGTGGAGCATAATAGGAAAACGAAGGCCGGTAGCGACAGTATTGATGGATGTTTCTCCTTCTCTCTGTAGGAGATTTTGGATATACAGCTAGGGATTAGTGCTCAAGATGATCAGCTGCTCAATGGAACAACTGTAGAGAATGGGCATCCACTAAAGCAGCACCCGAAAGAATCTATGGAACAGAAGAGACAAAGTTTAGGTGAAGACCTTGTGATTCTGTGAGTGTTAGACGAAAACAGCAGTGTCTGCCAGTGTTAGACAAAGAGCAGCGTCAGAATAGCTGGAGCGTGGTTCAGGATGCACTGCGCACCTACCCAGACCTGGATCAGACACCTGCATTGTGTGTACATGCTGAAGTGAGAAGAACTTGTTAAGAAATAGAATTAGGTCACAAACACGAAAGTCACGGGATGGTACCATTGTTCATGTGCATTGTTGTAATCGCGTATACCGAAACCTGTCACAGCTCTTTAAATACCTTTCACGTTCAATAAGCAAAAAAATGCAAGAGTATTTTTATAGTGAACAGAAATTAAGAAGAACTTCAGAAGGTTTAAGTCATAACTGTTTGCACAAATCTCCGTAGAGAGGTAGTTTTTAAAATACACTATTTTAGGTTGTTCTGTAGCCTTTAACGTGTAATGCAGCCTTTGAAAACGAGGCAGACTGCATTTAACATCTCGAGCGTACCGTTCCGTAGTTAAGATGTTTAGCCTGTTGCTAAAAAATGAGTTTATGTCAGTATTTATTTAATGCACACAATTCAGTTCCGGATACTTGTGCATGTACTTGTTTAATATTTGTGTAACTTATTTTTCTCCTCAGGGAGGAGCAGAAAACAATCCTGCCCGTAACTTCTTGCTTCAGTCAGCCGATCACAACATCTGTTAGCAATGCAAGCTGCCTGCCCATCAGCACATCAGTCAGTGTTGGCAGCCTCATTTTGAAAACTGCTCACATTATGTCTGAGGATAAAAATGACTTTTTAAAGCCCGTTGCAAATGGCAGGATGGTTAACAGCTGAAAGGCATTCATCTTTCCAGCTTGTGACCACACCATGGAAGCATTTACACTAGCTTTTTATATATATAATATATATTATATAATGTATATTTTTTTTAAAAAAAATAATATTGGGGTCATGCATTTCCTGTGGACTCTTTGATACTTCAAGCCCCTCTCGCATTAGCATTCTGAAGAAAAAAAAAAAGAACTTACTTTACTAGGGTAAGGCGTTCACTTTCCACAAACAAATGGAATTTGGACATTGTTTTACTTAAGCTTAAAGCAGCTTTTTATGAGTTTGTAGCAATCCGGTGCGGAATCTGAGCCATTCTTGTTTAAAATGGCTTCTGTAGAAAACTAACAACTCAGTTATTTAAACTAGCAGGATCCTACGATGATACATCTAGTGAAAGGAAGACTAACTTATTTGTCTCTATTTTGTTTCATGAGAGAAGAACTCGTGTCTTGTTGCAGCTGCTTTTTCCTTTAGTTACGGAACTCTGCATGTAGTATTGTTTCTCGTTTGAAGAGTGAGAGGTGGAGATTTGGACTTGAGACTTACAGGGTTAACACACCGTTAGCTTTGCACTGCTAGGTTATTCGCAGGTCTGTGGTGCAGTGCTCTGCTGAAGCTTTTTGTTCCCATTCCTCCCCGATTTCTGCTTTAGTACTGTAGATACACACACACACAGGCTACTTGTCCAAGTAAAGTTATCAGAAGTAAACCAAGTGCCTAAGTCCTCCAGCTAACGTACTAGGTATCGATTTCCCTAAGTTATACGTGAAACAATTCTTGACCATTTTTTTGAGAGGTTATGCACTAACGTAACAGCAGTTTTGGTTTTCCTTTTTTCTTTTTATTAATAGTTCTCAACTTGGAGATTCTAGAATCCAGATGACTTGGCAAAAAGTATCAGGTGCTCTTGGCTTTCCTTTGAAAACCCTGTATGTAGTGTTTGCACTGACTAACAAGATGGTATTGCTGTTTTTTTGTACTGTTTTGTTTTTAATTTAAACTAAATATTGGGAATTTAAGGCGGTCGTATTACCTTTGTTAAATGTTGTTAATCATAATGTTGTATTCAGGTTTAATTTTCGCTTGTTCAGTGGCAACTTGTTTTCCAAGACCTTGAATATATAATAACAGAACCTTATCTGACCTTCAGAGTACTGAAAGTGTATGAATTCATGCCCTGTTAAGATGTGACAGAGAATCATGTTAGACATGTCAACTGAAAATCCTTTCTCATACGTACACAGAACTAGAGCCCTGGACATATATATTTTTTTTTGCAAAGCTTAAAGATCCACCTTTTTTCTTTTTAAAAAGAAAGCAGGACTCACCCTCCTGATGATTACTGTCGTCTCGTTTGTCCTCTTAACTTTTCTTTGTGACGAGTTTTACTTTTTTTTTTTTTTATGTTTTTATTAACTTCTGTGAAGTTGTTTACTCTGAAAATTGTACTGGAATATTTTAAGCCAAGCTGATCTTTCACCAGGTGTACTGCATGTAAGGGCTTTTCCTGCTAGCAAAATGCTTAAAGAGGATCATGTTACTGGTCGTCTGAGTTGTTATTTTACAAAATCACAGCTATGTGGTCGGGTAAGATTTTGATAACTGTTTTGTGCACGCTTCTGGGGGGTGGGGGTTGGCATTTCCCTGAGGGTTACCGATTAGACTAAGTAACTATTGGTGTTTGATATCTCTCCTAACGAACATGTCCATGAATTAATTATGTTGTAAATAAACCTGCAAATCCAAGGGTTAGTTTTGATATTCTGGTGTCAGTATGGAAGATCTTACGCATCTATTTAATACTCAAATGTAAAGGAATGTACGTAGAAAACCAGTCAAGTAGTCTTCTCTTAGTTTCCTCTGGCTGTTGCTGTACCTTCCTCTCGCCAGTGCCACCTTGTCGCTAGGATTAGAATTGAGGCTTCGTTCCACTCGCAACTCGCAGTGAATTCATACAAGAACCAGACCGCCTTCGTCACCTTAACTTATTTCCTTTTGGTGTTAACTTAGAATGTTAGACATAAATATGATTGTTGTATATTTTATACCAAGACCATTCTGTAAATACGAATTTATATTACTTTTGAAACGCTTCTGAGATCCTATTATTTGCTGTACGATGTAATTCCAAAAACAGATATGCAAACGAGTATGTCTCTTTCATGGATATTTAAACAAGTGAGATCTTCCATGTTGAAGGTGATGTAATTTTTTTAAAAGATTTTTAAATTTTAAATTGCTATTTTGTTACAAAAATAGAGAAAATATAAAGGTTTGAGAAGTCCTTATTTGCCCTCAGGGAAAGAGCCCTCTGTGCACCAGAACTCCACAGAACATCTTCAGCATGATCTGAGGGTGAATATATACTACATAAATTGATTGTGTATTTACCTTAACTTTTTAATTTTAAAATAATTGCAGTTTTAAGAACTTGGTTGTGCTCTGCTGGAGGGGGGATTGGGATAAAGCTGCTTACACACATTTGCCTGTTTGTCCAGTGAAATTACATAAGCCGAACATATTCCTGCCAACCATACTGGCGTATTTAGGAACCGATGTGGTATCGATCCACTCGTCTGCAGCAGGAGATCCCATGATGTAGCAGCTCTTGGTTCTTAACTGAGGCTAGCGGGTTTTTTTTTTTTCTTAGTTGAATTTTTCATCTATAGAATGACAGGCAAAGGAAACTATTGGGGGTTTTCACAGCATTTTCTATGGTTTTAACACCGACTGTGGCGTTTGCCATGAAGCTGTGCCCTCCAGTGCCCTGACAAGGAGAAGCTACAGGTGGGAACCTAGTTCTGGCTTTCTTCTTGAGTCAAGTTTCAGCCCTTGACTCTGTTACAAGCGAGTATGTATTCATATGTTTAGTTGCAAATCAGGTGCCTTTGGGCTACGGGAGGGCTTCTTTTCTGACGCTGAGATAGTGTGACTAATCTGTGTGTGTTGATAGCAGTGATTCCCATTTAGGTTTTGGCCTAACTTAGCAGTGCTGTCAGAAAAAAAAAGGCCCACAGCAGACTGGGGAGAGAGATTGGCTCTTTTGCTTTGCTTGGGCAAGCATTTTGGGTTGGTTTGGGTTGGTTTTTGTTTTATTTTGTCCCCCCCCCCCCCGCCCCCACTAGGGGTACAGCAGGGATTTCACATGCAAGAGATACAGGAATTATTAGTATCTTAAGTTAATTTAGTTGCCTCGCTACCTGGATTCATTCCTCGGTTGCCTCGTTTCTCGCGTAGGTCTGAGTAGAGACGAGTGCGTGTTCTGAGGGGGTTGCTGTGTGAGAAAGGAATCTTCCATACAGGTGTGCATACACCTGGAGCAAGGCGAGTGCCGGCGACCGATGTTTTGTCCCTGTAAGCAGGCGACAAGAAATGAATCTTCGTGTTTATGCAGATTTTGCATTGTAGAATGTATACTAGACCCTTCAAAGGAGAGGTTAGACTCTTGGCAAAGCAAACTGCTGCTGGTTCTTGGTAGTCTAGTACAGGGACATTGAAGTTTGGAGTTTTGATTTAGAGGGGGGAAAAAAAAAAGTTGTACGCAGCTGATTATGTTAAATAAGCTCTTAATTGCTCTTTGTAGAAGTCTAATTTGGAAGGTTTTAGTGCTTTGATAACAAGTGAAATTTTAATTTGTCCTGTACTCAAGAGCTCAGTGCTGTTCTTGTGTAATAGTGTGCTTGGCTGGGTGGTGAAGTACAGAGTAATGCACAGTGGTCAGTGACAGCTGAGGGAAGAATGCTTCTGATAACTTGATCTGAAATCAGAATAGTTCCAAACATTGGCTTTGTTTGCTTTTTTTAAAGCACAAGTTGTACCTGTTGCTGTACATAAACACTGTATGCCAGCAGCTGCTTGATCATATTTGTGAACAGACTATTCATTATTATCAGACGGTTATTGCAGGAAGATGTTGAATTTGAGAGCGTAACAAAACTGAGAAATGATCGGATTATCTCTAGGATGTAAAAGTCCATTCTTTACGTTGTAGTTTAATCCCTCTGTCCCTCGTTGAGGGACCTCTTTTGCAAGCAGAACACAATAAATGTGCTGGTTTTAAATGACCCAGTTTTCCACTACAAAGGAAAAGCTGACTTTGGCAGTAGTCGTCACCCTGTGTCTCTCTTTGCTGGCAAGGGAACACAACGAGGTAAAAAAAACCCCTGTCGATGATCCTTATTTATCTTATCACTAAAATGAGCAATGCCCGAACATAAAACTACACCTGTATTTGAAAAGGATGCTTGTGGGAGCTTTTAATCACTCGAGATTTTGCTGTAAAAGCTGAACTAAAAACCGAGCCTGGCTGCATTTATTACTGCCAAAAGCCAAGGTCATTTGCACATAGCCCATCGATTTATCCAGAGTAGATCTCCGTGAATCCAAGGCATGGGAATGCATGCGTTTTCGTAGCTGGGCAAACAAGTACATTATACGGTAGTTGTGATACAACACACGTGGCTTTGATTTGTACTGCACATCCCCACTGTACAGCCACTCAGAAGTATCGTGGTTAGCTTGCAGCATCTGCTGTCGCATTTATACTGTTTACTGCGTATTCTTTTCCCTGGAAGTTTTTAAAGAGAACTTTTTTTTTTTTCTTGTTGCATTGATGACATTTTTAATAAATTTGCTTAGCTGGAAAGTTTGGGAAAAGAGGCCTGTTTGTCAATTGTACAACCGATTGTGAAGCTCTAGTGTGAATATTTTTACGTCTGTATTAGACATTTTCTTTGCAAATCTATTGTTCGATTGAAATGTAAATGAAATAAAAGATGGTGTACACCCATCATGTATAAAGCAGGCACCATCGCTACGATGGATTTAATGCTCATTTTTATGGCGCATTCTCAGCTTCTATTTAAAACTATAATTTAAAAAAAAAAATCTGTAAAATGAAATGGGGATTATATGGGGGAGGAGATTCTATTCCGTTGCTTTGGGGTTGGAGTTGTTCCGTGGTGTTAGGGTAGGGCCCGGCGGTGCCGTGTGTTGGCTGGCTTGGGCTGGGCGCGGGTAGAGCAGCCTGGTGTTCCGTGTGTGAGAGACGTGATGGAAGAAGTTTGCAGTATTGACATGTATTGCATGCACCAATAAAATTATTTGTTCACCTTAAGCAACCGCCTCTGTGCCTTCAGCCTCTCGGTCCCTCTCCCCCTCCCTCGGGCTGGTTCTCACTCTGCCCCCTTCCTTCTGTCCCCTCAACCCCTTGGGTCCCCGTTCTCCCCGTGGTGTCCCCCTTGCTCCCTGACCCCCTTCCCTTGGTCCCTGTGTCCCTCTGTGTCATCTTCCCCAGGGTCCTTCTCATTCCTTTCTCTAACTCCCATTCCCCCCCATTCCCATTTTTCTTCTTCCCCCTCCTTCCCATCTTTTTCTTTCCCCCTCATTCCCCTCTTTCTTCTTCCTGCCCCTTCCCATCTTTCTTCTTTTCCCCCATCTTTTCCCCCCTTTCTTCTTCTTCCCCCCACCCTTTCCCCATCTTTCTTCTTCCCATCTTTCTTTCCCTGCAGCTTTTCCCATCTTTCCTCTTTTCCCCTTTCCCATCTTTCTTCTAGCCCCCCACCTTTTCCCATCTTTCATCTCCCCCCCTTCCCTATCTTTCTTTTCCCCTTTTCACATCTTTCTTCACTCCCTCCCTTCTCATCTTTCTTCTCCCCCCCCTTTTCCTCCCTTTCCTCTTTCCCCTCTTTCCCATCTTTCTTCTTCCCTACCTTTTCCCATATTTCTTTCTTTCCCCCTCCCTTCCCCCTCTTTCCTCTTTCCCCTCACCTTTTCCCATCTTCTTTCCCTCCTCCCTTCCTCATCTTTCCCCTTTTCCCATCCTTCTTCCTACCCCCTCCCTATTCCCAGCTTTCATCTCCCCCCCCCGCCATCTTTCCCCCTCCTTCCCCTCCTCTCGCTCCGCCTCCTTCCCGTCGTGCCCCGCGCAGCCACACCCGGAAGCGGTGCGGAGCGGGTGAGCGGGGACGGGGGCGCGGGGTTGTTTTGGGCTGGGGTCATTTCCTAGGCTGAGGCCGCTTCCAGGGTTGGTTCCTCGGGGAAAGTCCCTCTGATAGTGGGTTTTCTTTCACATAGTGTTTTTCCAGAGGCCGCTCTTGCTCCGCGTTCGGTCTGATCTGTG
>WAAB01007203.1:0-10698 GCA_013389865.1 Piaya cayana
TTGGGCTTTGGAAAGAGAGGTATATTTTATCATTAAAGTTGTTCATCTCCATTTCCCCCACTTTTGCCAATTACATAAAGGAGGGGAAGACTATATGACATATGGCCCCTTATCCATCCTGGTTGAATGTAACTGAAAGGGTTGTTTGGAGACAACCTCAGCCAGTAACTTCAGGCTCCTTGCAGTGTGTATGAGCCAAAGTATCATCCAGAGGCCAAAATAGTGGCTGTTGTGGCAATGCCTAAGGCACTGGTGATCCTGAAGTGACTAAACTCAATCTTCCCCTCTGAAACCAGTTTTCTGTGATGCTCTCTTTACACTGAGTGGAACAGTCTCTGTTAATAACACTGACGGTATTTAGCTCCAAGCACCTCATTTCTTCTGTGCGTCGTAGAGCAGCTGAATGAAGAACATGCCCAGGGGTTCCAGCAGTTCCTCCTGTGTTCAACTCTGCCTTCCAAAGTGGTTAATGGCTTCTGGTGAAACTTGCATTATATTTTCCCTCCTATCACAAGGGTATCGCAAGAAGCTATTATCCTTGTGCACCATAAATTATTTGGCTTGTGTACACTGATTTCTTAGATGACATGAAAGCAGCGGCTTTCTAGAAGAAAAAAATGCTGAATTTCCACTTGATTTACATGACTTTATAAAGCATCTTAATAAAAACAAGTCTTGAAGGCTCTCCATATCTGCATGGACACAGTGGTGCAGGTGATGTGTATGTCAAGGCTTTCTCATACAAACACAGAAGGCAAGTATGTTACTTATTGAGAACTTCTAGGTGTTAATGTGTGGTTTGCTGACATGGAAAATAACAAGCAATTGATATGGATATTACATTGAATTGTATTGTGTCTCCTTAATATTTCACTTGACAGCGAGGGCATACCTGTAATGCATCCATATATTAGGCTCGATGCTGCTCTGGTTGGGAATTGGTAGCTGAGGGAGCTTGGAAAGGCATGGGGAGTGTCAGTACCCACAGAGGTGGCTGGCAGGTTGTACGCTGGAATGTGGTGGGAACACACATGGCTCATGAGGAGTGATATGTGAAAGAGTTAAATAATGTAGAATCATAGAATCACCAGGTTGGAAGAGACCTACCGGATCATCGAGTCCAACCATTCCTATCAAACGCTAAACCATGCCCCTCAGGACCCTGTCCACCGTGCCTTAAACGCCTCCAGGGAAGGTGAATCAACCACCTCCCTGGGCAGCCTGTTCCAGTGCCCAGTGACCCTTTCGGTGAACAATTTTTTTCCTAATGTCCAGCCTGACCCTCCACTGGCAGAGCTTGAGGCCATTCCCTCTTGTCCTGTCCCCTGTCACTTGGGAGAAGAGGCCAGCACCCTCCTCTCTACAACCTCCCCTCAGGTAGTTATAGAGAGCAATAAGGTCTCTCCTCAGCCTTCTCTTCTCCAAGCTAAACACCCCCAGCTCTCTCAGCCATTCCTCATAAGGCCTGTTCTCCAGCCGCTGCACCAGCTTCGTTGCTCATGTAGTATGAAATGAAGGAGATATGTTTATAGCACGCTGAACTGGTGCATGCGTATATACACAAATACGTATTTACCGCACAATTTGAAGTATAAAACCTGCTATTTGTACATTTCAGCCTTTCAATTTTGTTTGAAGTATGTAATCTACCATAGCAAATACTTTCCCTTTTTATTTTAGCCCTTGACAGACCTTGCCAAATGATTACTTCTACCAGCTGCTCCATGTGCTGGAAGAAATAATGAGCTTAAAAAAAAAAATCTTAGGTTGTTTTTTCCTCATTCAAATGTCACTGGAAGATTTGGGCAGTTGCTCTGTAATTAAGTACCTACTTATTTTAAAGGTTGAAGTTGCAGTGAAAATAACACATTTGCCGTTGAAGTTAAATTCAAAATATCTTGCATCCCTCTTTAGAGGGAAGGCAGTCATCTCCAGTCATGTAAGCCACCTATGCAGTTAAAAGACAAATATTATGTCTTAAAAGCAGAAAAATGGTCAAATCCCTCTCCATCCAAACAACATCCCCCAAACAACCTAGTGTCCTTAATGATAGTTTTTGTAGGTTTCCATTAATTTAATTTAAGATTGAAGGATGGGTTATAAAAACATGTATGTAACAGAGCCCACCTTGTTGAAGAAAGGCAGTGATGGTGTGTGATGGTCTTGTTTTAGCTCATACTTGTAATTTATAGGCTATGATGGGGTGTTTGGGTTATGGCTTCTCAAAAGTTTGTGGCTTTTGGAAACTTCCTTCCATTCTGAATTAACCTAACATCACCACCCACTTTATTAGTGTTATTGAGAACATGACGGTGTAATTGAAAGCTTAGGGTACATATTAACTTTTCTAAGTTTCAAATTTAGCTCAGATGTTCACAGGGATGAAGAGTAAACCCAAAGTTTAAAAGGTTAAAATTAGTGGTCCTAGAGGTCTAATCAAATGGTTAAGTTTGTTTGTATAAATGCGCTTAAGCAACTAAGTTGAAGTCTCTAGCACAGGTCTTTCTTGCTATAGGCGGTTCAAGGTAAATAAATATTATTTCAGTTTTCATATTTTCAACTAGTTATGTCTCTATTCTTCGTGTTACTGGTTTTTTAATTGAGGTTGTTCAGGGTTTGCTGGGTGGTTCTTTGCCCTGGTGTTTTCCTTGCTTAGATTAGCAAAAGCATAAAGGCTGGCTGGATTGCTTGGGTTTCTGCTTTAGGTGATAGCTTACAGTTTGTTACACACAAAATCATTAGCTGTAAAAACAAATAGTGTCATTGATGGCTTTGCTGATGGGATGTATGTGCGCTCTTCCTGTAAATGGAAAAAATCACTTGAAGAGATGGGAGAATTTGGAAGATAAGGTCAACGATCACTGTGTGGGTGACTTGTTTTGGCATCCGTTTGCCTGTGAAGTTTCTTGTGCTGCTGTGCCTCGATAAGGGTCTGTCTTACACTTACGGGAGGTCCCAGGGGCTGTTTGGATTTCTTTAGTTGGTGCGCATGACTCATTTTTGTGGCTACCACCATGCTTGTTTTCTGGTTGCAGCTACATGCATGTTTGGTTGTGTCTTTACTTGTAGTTCCTCTTTTATGGTTTATTTATGTCATAAATACCTGCAGCAGCTTACAGATACTTCAGCCCCCAGAAGACTAAGACTTCATCTTGCCCCTTCTGTGCAGAATTCCCTGTTCCTAGAGGAAAAGAAGGCATCTGTTCCTTCCTGGAGGTGTCTCTTAGAAGAATCGCACACTCTTTTGATAACTAACCCTGTAACGTGATTGTGGAGCAGGGAATAGCCTTGAAGATAGTTAAACAACCCAAGTCTTGTCTAAATCATTTCTTCTGTGGGAAATTCCTCAAGTTGTACTAGGGGACAACTGGATGGGATATTGGGAAATATTACTGCCCCAAAAGGTTTATCAAGCATTGGAACACACTCCCTAGGGAAGTGGTTGTGTCACCATCCCTGGAGGGATTTTGATTCATGGGAATTGTTGGATTCAATGATCCAGTGGGTCCTTTCCAACCTAGTGATTCTATGATTCTAAAAGTGTTGATGTGGCTCTTTTGGACACGGTTGAGTGGTGGACTTGCCATTATTAGGTTAACAGTTGGACTCAATGATTTTAAAGGTCTTTCGCAACCTAAATGATTCTGTGATTCTGTAGTCGGAACTGGGATGCTGCATTTGTTGTGCCTTTTTTTTTTCTCTTTCCGATATNGTGTTTTTTTATTCGGAAATGTGGGATGCTGCATTTGTTTTGCCTTTTTTTTCTCTTTCCAATATGGGCTGAATTATGAATTTGGAACACCTTCAGTATTCCTCTTTGCACAACAGTGATTTAAACTAGGCAAGTGCCCTACTTATTTTTGTCTTTTTATGCTTATTTAAGTTAAATTGTGATTCTGTCTGGCATAACTGTGGACTGAAAGATCAAATGCACAGATTCCAGAAACCTCTGCAGCTGCTCTTAAACTTTGAATAATAACTGTAGTCACTCCATCTGTCAAGCTAAAATAATTATTTCTTCTCGCAGGAGTTAAAGTAGCTTTGCTGGTGGAAAAACTATGAGCAAGAGCAATATAATTGGTTTGGCACCCTGAGGTCTTTTATTCAGCAAGCTTTCCCAGTTATGCCTGTGCAGGAAGGCTTATCTGTGTGTTAGATCCTGAATGTGAAATGAATAGTTCTTTGTGTAAACACAAATAGATAAAAATTTATCACCGAGTACAGCTATTTTCGTGTAGCGAGTTGTGTCTCAAATCCAGAATGACTGATTAAGGAGAAGATAAGTTTGAAGATGTTAGCAATAGCTTATGAGTGAAAACTTTGACAGGACACTGTAGTAAGGGAAGAATTGTAAATAATTAAGGTATTTTGTGCTAAAGGTTAAGGTAGCTGGAAACAAGGGACATGGCAATAATGCTGGAAACATAGTCCTGCAGTATTCTGTTGTGTTTTGACATTGCCTTTTCCTGACTGATTCTTTGGGTTTGTGATAGGACCCTGGGAGTCCTGGTTTTCCCATCCAACATACACGTCATGAAGTTGCTGTCCTTTACTTTCTTTTCATGGAGTTTGATCCTTTCACGCTTGCAGTTTTAAGAAGCAGTTTCCATGTTTGATGTGGCTTTCTGCTGTGGAGTGGTAATAGGGCCTCAGGTTATTATTGAGGAGGTTTAGGTTGGATGTTAGGAAAAATTCCTTTACAGAAAGTGGTGAAACATTGGAACAGGCTCCCCAGGGAAATGGTGTAGTCTCCTTCCCTGAAGGTGTTCAAAAACTGCGTAGCTGTGGCACTCTGTGACATGGTTTAGTAGGTATGGTAGTGTTGGGCTGACCATTGGACTTGATCTTAGAGGTCTTTTCCGACCTTGATGATTCTGTGATTCCACAAGTACGAAGTGGTGTGATGTCCTCCAGTTTGGAGAGGTGAGTATGATTTATCATCATTAGAACATCTCGCATGTTGTCATGAAGGCCGGTGTGATCAGTCACAGTTTAGTCCTGGGTCGCTGTGATTCTGCTTGCAGCCAGTGGAAGATGCATGGGTCTCTTACAACTTGTTTGTTCTGTGATTCTATGATTCTGTGAAAAGGCAGCATGATGTGGGACTGTGTTCTTTGAATATCTAAAATCTAAGTGTCTTGTGCATGTTTAGTTGAGGACAGAGATACACAGGCACATAGCGGCTAAAACTGATGTTTATGGGTAGGTACTCATTGCTGTGAGATGATGTGCAAGGGGCTGTGGTGTTGATATTTAACAAATCTGGGTGAAGAGATCCCTTTGTCACCATGGAACAGCTTCTCCCAGTCTTCTTTTTATAACCTTCTTCCCCTTCACCTCCAAATCATCTTAAAGGCACATTTGAGAAACACATTTCTTAAAGCTGTTTCATGCTTTTCTGGTTCTGTCTTGGCTGTGATGAGGCAGGTAAAAGGATGGGTGCGACTTTGCCAAATGCTTTTACTTTTCCTTTGCCTTTACCATGCTCCTTCCTGTCCTGTCCCCTCATTTTTCACTGACAGCTGACAAAGGAAGAATTCTAGAACATGGCATTTAAAGAAACAAGTGTTTCAAGGCATTTCAAAGCTGCTGCCAAGCTGTCCGTGAGGATATGTGACCAGAAGCCGGACTTGACATTGGGGATGCTCTGTATGAATTAAGTTAGTGCTGGTGCCCAGTGTTATCCGCTGCCTAATTCTGCGGAGGAGCTGCGCGATGGACACCTGAGCTGACATTTGATAGTGGCACTGCTTGAGAACACAGATAGCTTTTCCTTCTATTTACTGCTGTGTTAGCTTCTGCATTTCCCATGCGTACACAGGTATTCCCCACTGAACCGGGTGTTTATTGTCCTGCGGAAATATTTATAAAGCACTTGTATTCACTGCTCTCTTAACAGCCTGGCACGAGCTCCAGGGAAGCACTGCTGCTTGGAGCAGTGGGCTGCCTCGTTTCTTAGATTTAGAGTGATTCACTAAATGCCTCAAAGTTATGTCCATTATATTAATAGAAAAGGAAATAGCAATACCACCTGGCTTCAAAAATTACTTTTTTACTCTCCTCTTTGCTTCATAAATAGCTCTCCCTGCTTCCTGTGGGTTAAGCAAAACCACAATCCTGGCTCTCTACAAAAATCTGTCCTCAATTTCCTTTCTCATATTACTATTTAGATGCTTACTGATTAGTTGTTAAGTGTTTGGGTCTTCCTGATCTTTTAGACACAAAAACTTTCAATTTTTTTTTCTCCTGTAGCTAATTTTTTTTGAGAAAGTAATGCTTTGTGCTTTCAGAGCACTTAAAGCTGTCACCTTCAGACTTTTATCCAGTGTTCTGATGTCTCAGGTTCCCCTGTCATTCACTAGCATAAAAAGAGCACCTTGTCCTTCTGAGGGAAGAAGTTAATAGGAAGATGGCAATTACACTGGTACTAATTGTATGTGAGGTTATATAGGCATAGAGGCTAGACCAGTGATTAATTTACCTTTGGTGCGTGAGCCCTGATTGTTTCACTTAACTCTCTTTGTGTTTGTATTTATTTGTTTGAGTTATTGATTATAATTAACAAGCACATGGAAGCTTTTAAAAACTACCTCATCTCTTCTCTGAGGTACTTGTAGGTGACTTCTCCTTCTTCAAAGACAGACATGCTCAAGCCTATTATCTAAGAACTTCCTATACCTGGTCTTTCCTTCCCTGTGTCGTGTGATCCCTCCTCTTCACGCTGCCCTTGCTCTGAAGGAGAAGCCCTATTTGTGTTGCTTAGCAGTGGTATTAGAGCAACTGGCTTGACACTTCTTTTTTATTTTACTGCCAGCTTGGATAATTCACAGAATCCCACAGAATCACAGGGTTGGAAGAGCCCCATCGGATCATCAAGTCCAACCATTCCCACCAAACACTAAACCATGTCCCTCAGGACCTCATCTACCCATGCCTTAAACACCTCCAGGGAAGGCGAATCAACCACCTCCCTGGGCCTAATGACCAATGCCTAATACCTATTCCAATGCCTAATGACCCTTTCCGTAAAAAACTTCCTCCTAATCTCTAGCCTAAATCTCCCCTGAAAATGCTCCTCAGGAAGAGACGGTTTGAGTTGCAAAGGTTGCAACAACAGACCTGCCGTTTTTAACCCCTGGTACTACTGAAATGCAACCCTGTTCTGAGATCTTGCTGTAGATGGAAGCAGACTCTAATGGTTAGTTTTGCGTCTTGTTTAGCGTGAAGGGACAAAATCCAAGAGGATAAATGTTAGAGTCTTAGAAAGAAAAGCATCTTGCACGAAACAAGCTTTGAGGTGACGGATATGGCTTACACTGAATTATTTGAGGGCAGAACTTGATAAGAGTAGCTTCATGGAGATGCTTTAGCCTAAATAAAGGACAAGGAGGCAGGAATGCATTTAACTTCTGGGCTGTAGGGATGCAACAACAACAAAAAAAAGGTGTGTATATATCTTATGTGTGTAATGTTTGCATGTGTGTTTTATATTATAAGTCTCTACAGTGTGGCTCTGCTGTGGATTTGGAGCACGAAGTCTTGGAATGGCTTAGAGTGAGATGTTATGAGGTCTGTGTAGTGCTTACAGGTCATAGATTGGGTTGTTGTACTATGGCAGGTAAACTGATAGTCCGCACTGTTCCAAACTGCTCAGACCTGGAAGACTGAAAATGTTATCAATGTCGTTGTTAACAGGTTTTTTTAGAGGTTGGGTGCTCTTTATTTTTTAAAGTCTGTTCTCCCTCAATTTATCTTGCTATTCTTGCAGAAGAGCAGAATCATTTGGTTTGTACCTTATATTGCCACCGATGCCGTGATGTCTGGGTAGTTGCCAGTCACGTTCCTGGAAGTTATAATGTTACTAATATAATTAAAAGCAAAACTAGATTAAATGATGCCCACTAGTAATCTGGAAATATCAGGCAGAATCAAGACAATGTACAAATTTTCAGTGCTTGATAAAACTTTTCTTTGACTCTGAAAATTCTCGTAATCTTTTGTGATCCAAATGTGATGGATGGTCTCTGCTTCAAAACAGATTTTCTTCAGCAGCATTTGGTAATATAATAGCTTAGGAAGGAAAAATATCATAGCTGAAAGAGAATGAAATGGAGGAGGGAGGCTTTTCCAACTTTAACTCAGAGAGGAAAACTTTCTCTGCTGTAGGTAAAGAGTAGGAGTTACACTGCAAATAATCTTTAACAAATTGTAATGAATTGTTTGACCCCTGTAGAAAGGGATGAATCTTCAGTCTTGTAAGAACTGTAATATTTACATGTGCATCCTATGTCCACTATGTGTTTCCTCTAGGGGAGTCAAAGGAAAAAAACAATAGAGAGTCAAAAGAATTCAGCTTTATTATAAGCCTGGAAATCCCATCTTCATTAGGGTGCCTAGTCAGTGCAATAAAGCCAAAATACAATAAAAGATGAAACTTATCCAACTGGACACAGATGTATTTCATTGTAACTCAACATAAATACAATTCAAATGTCTGAGAAGTTTGAAAATACATGTTTACTGCACTTAGTAATCACTGGTTTCACTGCTTTATACAGTAGTTTGTGGTCTTTCAGAACTGAACAACTCTGACTATGCAAGAAACTTGCATTTTAAAAAGGTGTAAACTGGGTGGACTGTGGATCTCAATAAGGTGATTGTGTGATGTTCAGTATTTCTAACTCATGACTGTAGATCTGCTGTTAAAGCATGTTACAATAGTCAGATCCAGTAGCATAAAGAACCTCTGGATTATTCATTAATTACTCGCAGTGTTGAATCAAAATCACATTTCTTACATGCTTCACTTGGAGCAGACGGTTATACGTCATTAAAGTTAAGTGTGAGCTTACCTACCTGAGTAAATCTGTTTTTCTGGTTAGAGATCTCAAAGGAAAGGGTATTTTGAGGTGCACGGAACTTTTGTTTAATGATGGGCTTCATCCTCTATGTATTTTATAAGCAGAATAAGTTCCTTTACATAAAACTTGATCATGAATGTTAGCAGTCAAATGACAGTGTGGACAATCTGGAAGCCTCAGCAAGAAGTCTCACTAGGAGTTGCTACACTCTCTTTGATCTTTCTCAGTACTATGCACGATTCTCCTTATATTCAGGGTGCATTAAATGCTGTTGGGATTGCTATGTCACCATGTCAAAGTGATTTCTCAAGGTGGCTTTTTGTTTTTTCAACATTTTTGATAAGGACCAGTAGTTCAATTTGTCCTCTTTTGTTTTCTTGTCACATGCTCCTGCCTTGAAGCATACGCGCTTATGTTGTGAATTCTTCTGAGCTGGCACATCCTACTAAAACATTGAGAGGAGAAACCCATGATAGTGCAGAACCGGGGCACCAGGCTGCCGTTTATCTAGGGTGGAGTGAAGACTGTCTTATTAATCAGGATTCTGAAAAAGATCAGCTAGGAACTGAAGTAAAAACACCTTTTGAGGGCTTCCAGAAATTATTGTATAGCATAGGAGTGGTTGGACTCGATGATCCAGTGGGTCTCTTCCAACCCAGTGATTCTGTGATTCTGTGATAGGAGAACGTCACGTGCAGGTCTTCTGATTTGAGCAGCTACAGTTAAGATGTAGAGTGTAGCATTTTTAACAGATTCCATGCTTAAGCCTTTATTAAACCTACTTGGTGTCAACTCAACATTTTTATTCCACCTTAAGGCTAGCAAAAATCCCCTTTCAAGCCCTTGTTTTTAATCTTATAAACTACATATTTTCCTGGGGCTTGAGGGGTATTTGATTTTGCATTAAATAACTCTATTCTTAGTGATAAGTCCTAAGCAAAAGGAGACTGAGTCATGGTCAGCCTTATTTTACAGAAGCTGCGAGCAGGATGCAAGCAAATGGTTCTGCTGAAAGGGGGGATTTTGCAACAAAAGCTGGGACGCTATTTGATGTGTAGAGATGCAACAGCTGTATGTAATCTTGTGTTAATATTTTCCCAGTAGAATCTGAGATAGCTCGAAGCTGGGCGAGGAAAAGGGAAAAATGCAATCACTCCTTTTTATGGAGGCAACTGCCAGAGCTCTGGGATTTTTTTTAGCCAGTAGACATATTATCAGCTTCTTGGGTTTAAGGTTTTAAGGTTCATATCATCAATCACTTTCCGAAAGCATTTAGAGTGTATATTGTGCTGTGATTAAACTGATCCTCAACTCTAGAAAGACAGACGAAGGCAGTTTTGTAACCTGGTATGGAATTAGGTGATGTTGATTTTGCTGTAGTAACACGCTGCATTTTCTTGTTTTACTGTGATAAACGGTGACTGTGAATTGGAAGTGACTTGTTTCGGTGCCTTTTGGACGTTAATCTTAGCTATATGTAGTGCTTACTCACAGTTCACTGTATTGCATAAAATAAAACAAATCCAGTTGTACCAGATTGCCCTGGCAGTAATTTGGAGCAAGTAATTTTTGTGTGCTTTGTTTCGTTTGGTTGTTGTTTTGGTTTATTCTTAAAGGGTGGTGTGAGGTTAGCACCCTCTCCTTGCACTGCATTGCAAAGTGTTTTCTGCCTTGCGGTGAAACAAACTGAGCAACTGTAGGGAAGATCAACATATGAACATCAAAGTATTTCTAATGCATGTTTTGTGTGGTGGTTTTTTTTTTCCCCCCAGCCTATCATTAATCACTTTTTCATTAATCACTTTTTCAGGCTGTCTTTTTTTTTTTTTTTTTTTTT
>WAAB01007203.1:10929-50228 GCA_013389865.1 Piaya cayana
TTTTCAGTAGGTAACTAGCTTATTGCTGTTTCCCGTGTTAACAGGTGAGATTGCAGATTCTTTTTAATAGGAACCAGTAATCACTGAGCTGTAGGCAAGGTACATAGCAACAGAGGCACCCAAACTCAGAGTAATTTGATGTTTTCATCTTTTTTCCTAGTTCCTTTGTAGTAGACCTTTGCCTTCACAATAACCCTTGTCTTTGGAAGAGAGGTCTAGGGTGTTCTTGTTGGGTTTTTTGTTTGTTTGTTTTTTGTTTTTACTTAAAATCAAGGTATTTTCAGTCAGATTTTTTTTATGTTGCCTTCAAAAGACTATTTTGGGAAGTAAACCTTCTTGATTTAATTCCATATACAATATACAGTCTTCTATGGATAAGATAAAAAGCTTTATGTAGGAAAAAACCTAGCTACTTAAATACATATGGTCACCTTAATGTCCTCTGAAGAGAGAGAAGGGAACACCTTCAAAAGAATTATTGTTACAGAGGTGCTTCAATGAAGACCAGAGGAATTAAGCACTGAGGGCTTCATGGAGCTCCAGTAAGGCAGGTGGCAAACTTTCTGTTCCTGTGATGGGATTTAGTTTGTATCCCTGGATTGTTTTTTTCTACTATGTTTTTTTAAAAAACAAATCACACAACCCTCAAGAAAACGGAAACCACTCTGTGAATCTCTCTTCCCTTTTCAAGCCCTTTGTTTTGGTCAGGAGTAAGGACAGGGTTGTCCTGTAGTATCTGTAGGACTAAATAATTACTAGGTCAAAGCACAGAAAACAATTGCTGCCTTCATTTTCTCCTAAGCAGAGGAAAAATAGAAAAGTTATTGTGCACTGATGTTATTTTGAAGAACAAGTTTCACTCATAAATAGTTTTCTTACTGAATGGAACATTGGACTGAATATGAAAGGGGATGTAAATTCCAGATTTTTAGTGTATTCTTTGAACTAATGCTGTTGTAATTTTTTGGAATAAGTTTGGTGTTTATGGCTCTCCATTCACGAATTGAAATGCCATTATTGTTTGTTTCTACTAAAAGTAAATCTCGGAGAATTGGTAGACAAAATACAGTTAATTGAGCTACCAACTCTTTCTTGATTACAGCCAAGCCAAGATCTCTTTTAGCTGCTGGAAACAGTCTTGTGTTCAGTGACTCTTGAAAGTGAGCAAGCAGAAAAGACACAGTAAGAAAACTCATGCCATAAAGTCTATGGTTGTCTCCTGGTCTGTGCTCCTGGTAAGAACTCAAACATGTTTAAATCAGAAAAAAATGAAATACAAGATAAAACAATCTTTTGGATTAAACTCTCCTTGTAGCTGTTGCTTACTGCTTAGCAGTTTCCAGAATGCAAGCTTCGTTATCAATAAAGATAACCACTGAAAAATATTTACTCTCAAAATAACGATTACCACTTAGTTTGAATCTCCTTGCAGATATCTCTAGCTATTTAAGATCAAAATAGCACTTAATGGGCTTAGGTAATCAATAGTCCCAAAGACTTCTGAAAATCTTGGCACATAAAATATTAATAGTTTATATTTGTCTTTTAAGAATCTACTCAGTGTTGTTAACACATTACAAAGTGCTAAGATTGCAAAGTGTTCCTATTAAATCATGTTAAAATGCTTACAACAAGCACAAGACGCTCGGTTTATGTATTGAAGTAAATAAATGCTATTTCCATTCTGTTGAAGTACACAGTTACTTTGAAGTTCAATGTCGAGTTCACTTTGCTGACAGGCTCATTTTACTACAGGATGGAAAGGTGCATCTTCAAAAATGTCATTTTTCTTCAGTTTTTATATTTGAAACTACATAACATTCTCACCTGAGTGAATATCTTTAGCGCGTAATGGATAAGTTTACAGAAAAATCTGTTCTGCTCAAATGTTAAATAATTTGGGGAATGACTAAGGTTGATACCTGCAGCTGGTGAAGGCACCACGAACTGAGTAGAAAGAGAATTGTTAGCTAGAGTGCAGGCTGATGGATATCGGGGCACACTTCTGAAATCCCACAGCAACTCCATTAATAACCTGTTCCAGCTATCAAGCGTTGCGGTAGGAATCAGAATTTCAAATTGAATTTATTAAAAAAGGCTGTGGTATTAATTGACATTCAGTGGTGCTGTGACTGCTCCTTTGATTCTAGGAAACGTGCTGGCTGTGTTGTAGGACTGTGGTACCCCTGCAGTAGTTTGCAGGCAGAATACTGGCTCAAAGTTTGCTTTTGGTGGAGAGACAACTTAGAGTTACGGGGAATGGTAACAGTTCCTACTTCTTTTAAATAACAGCAGAATACAGCAACCTGACCTGAATTCATAGAATCGTAGAATAGTTTGGAAGGGACCTTAAAGATCATCCAGTTCCAGCCCCTCTACATTGGACAAGGGACACCTTCCACTGGATGAGGTTGCACAAAGCCTCATCCAGTCTGGCCTTGAAGACCTCTGGGGATGGCACATCTGTGACTTCTCTGGGCAACCTCTGCCAGTGCCTCACCACCCTCACACTAAAACATTTCTTTCTAGCATATATTCTAAATCTCCCCTCAGTTAGCATAAAACTCTTCCACCGTCCTGCATTCCCTGATGAAGAGTCCTTCTTGTTTCCCCCTTTAAGTACTGGGGGGTCACTATAAGGTCTCTGTGGAGCCTTTTCTTCTCTAGGCTGAACAAGCCCACCTCTCTCAGCTTATCGTTGTACAGGAGGTGCTCCAGCCCTCTCATCTCGTGACCCTCCTCTGGGTTTGCTCTAAAAGATCCATGTCCTTCCTGTGCTGAGGGCCCCAGAACTGATCGTGGTATTCCTGTAGTATGTGCCTTTGCACATAAGTTAACAGAAGTAAGAAACAAATTGCTCTGAAATTCCTTGTCTGTGCATGAAAAAATTGAGATGTATGGAGTTACTTCAGAAGAATGGGCCAAAGTTAACTACAGCAAGAACATCAAGGAATAAATGTAGATTGGCAAGTGTTATCGTTCAAGTGTATTTCTTAGTTTTCATTAGGAAAGGTAGATCCTGTAATGTGTTTAAGGAAGGACTTGAGCTTACAAGGAATATGCGTGTTTCTTGACATAATCGTATTATGGGGTCAAGGTGACAGGTCACCTTGGATTGTGCTACAGTGAGCTCAAACGCTTCATGGTTCCATTCAGCATCCCATGTCTGGTAAATGAGACTATTAATACCCTTCTGAAATGGAATAGTCTTATTTTTTCTGCTGGAGACAGAGCATCTTGAAGGGCCTTTTTCTTTAAAAACATACATGCATGTAAACATTCAAGGGGAAATGGCTATTGATCAAAAAAGCAAGATGTTTCTATGTGCTCAGCTCTCTGCATTGCTATAACAGCTCTTTTGGTCACATTGGCAGTTTTTATTTAATGGCCTCTCCATTTTCAGTCTGTGTACAGAAAATGCAAGCGATTATGGTATTTTGGTTTCATTGATAATTTAGCTGCTTTCAAGGTGAAGCTGAGGATGGAAAAAAAAAGGAATATTCACAACTCCTACCAGGCTGCAGGAGTATTTGAAAACCTTTGCTTGGAGCATATGGTATGAACTTGCTGCTGCTCTCTGTGTCTTGGACTTAAGCGTAGAAACAGTGAGAGACTGTCAGTCAGTATCTGCCAAAAATTGAAATTTAATGAGGTGAGCTTTACCTTGCTTACTCAGTCAGTGTCTGCATCTCAAATGTCACCTGCATACAAGCTGAAAGGTTTTTTTCTCTGGTGGCAGATTTGTACTGAAACCCAACAGACCCTTTAGCTTTGCCTTTGTTTCCTGTTAAGCAATCGTGTAATATTGTTTATATTGAATTGCACTTGAACAGGAGGAGGAGAGGGGAGCTGAGAGACTGTCCCATCTATCTTCTCAGGGTTTTCTGTATTGAAAGGCACTCTGATTTTTTTCGAACATGACTTGGTTATGCAGCAGCTGTGATGCTGAGTTGCTTCTGAACTGTTGTTTCAGGAACATTTAAGGGCAGCAGGCAATTTTTGTTTAATCTTAAATAATAGAATCATAGAACAACCAGGTTGGAAGAGACCCACTGGATCATTGAGTCCAACCATTCCTATCAAACACTAAACCATGCCCCTCAGCACCTCGTCCACCTGTGCCTTAAACACCTCCAGGGAAGGTGACTCCCTGGGCAGTCCGTTCCAATGCCCAATGACCCTTTCTGTGAAAAATTTTTTCCTAATGTCCATCCTAAATCTCCCCTGGCGGAGCTTGAGGCCATTTCCTCTTGTCCTGTTCCCTGTCCCTTGGGAGAAGAGGCCAGCTCCCTCCTCTCTACAACCTCCTTTCAGGTAGTTATAGAGAGCAATGGGGTCTTCCCCTCAGCCTCCTTTTCTCCAGGCTCTTGCCGCTTACCTCTCTCCCTACCACTTAATAAGGAAAAAAATTCAGTGAGCCTGCCAGGTAAATTTCTCTTGGCTGTAAGGCTTCCCTTGCTGCCCTGGATTGGAAACACCAGGGTTCTGGTTATCTCCTGCCTGCTGGCAATGCCTTAGATGGAAAATAGTACCAGCGTGATTCTGGCTGCTGTTGAGGTTCAGAATCCTGTTCTGACTGTAAACTGTGAACTGTAAAATATTGGAGGACAGAAGTTGAGAGTGTGTTCTGCTTGTCTACCTTAGATCTGGTTTTCCTTTTGCTTTGGAAGGAAAAGGCTGGCTCTCCTGACTTAAAAAGTGAAAAGGTAAAGAGAAACTCCTGCATGTGTGTGATACAGAAGAGGATTAAATAAAGCCTCTGATAAATTTCCTTTCTTGTGTATTAGCTCATTTCTGACTGATGTGCAGTGAAAACATCATTTTTGGAGCTTAGCAGTAAGCACTGCAATCCATTCAGTTGGTGTTCAAGAATGGGACTTGTATAAATGAGTAACAAATACAAACTCCTCCAATCCTCCTGTTTTATGTTATCAAAGGGAGTCCCTTCTTTCCTGGCTGTTGTTGCTTCTCTGTTGTAGTTTGCCTAAAAGGAGATAGTAAATAACTCATGGTGGATGTCTTGAATCTTGTTTCTGCTGAGAAAATCCTCTGTTCTCTTTTAGGAAGGTCTATGCAAAAGGCTTAGGTTTGTCTTACTAAATATTTTTAAACTCAGTGGTTTAGCTGGATAACTGCAGATCCCCAATTGTCTGTTTTTTTCTTAACCACTCGAGGTTTTTTCTTCATAGCACTCTGTATTTCACCTTCTACTTTTCTTGTGTTTAGTAATGTGGAGATATAAGTGCTTGCTGGCATCTCTGCTTGGCTGTCAAATCTCTCTGCCAACCTGTCTGGCTGATGAGAATCTCCTTCAGACCAATTTAGTGTTTGTAAATAGGCTTGATATAAGTCATGTCACAGTAAAAATAATGAAAAACCCCTGTATTATGTGCTGTGCTAGTCCAGTGATCCTGATAAGATCGGTTCATCCTTACATCAGTGTAATTTAGAGAAATAGCTGTGGTGTGAATGGAATTTAAACAAGAAGTCCCCACAGAAAAAGGGTGGTTAAATTAAAATGGTGTTTAAATCACAATAGCACAGAAAAGACATGGAATTTAAATCAACTACGTTAATGGAGAACAAAGCTACTTCTGGTGTAAGTGAGATGGTTCTGCCATGGTTTTGTGTTACTTATTTGTTTGCAATATGTTGATATCTTATTTTTTTCCCCACGTGGGCTTGATGTCAAGAGAAATAATACATCATCTTAAATTGCAAAAGGCAGCTTAACCACAGAAGTTAAACTTAAGAACTACTGCAGTGCAAAGAGGGAAGAAAAAAAAAATCTCTATACAAAGACCTGGGCGTTAATAAACTACAGAATCTTTAATTCTGTATTATTTTAGTATCTTATTTTTATCCTTCTATTTTTTCAAGTGTTTGTATCTGAGCAGAGAGGTGACATTGTCTGTAAAATAAACCTGAACTGTATCTTCAACATAACATCACCCTCTCCTTCAGATAAGAAATAGGGGACCCAGATTTGTCTTGGTTGTTCTGAAGCGAAGTGAGACAGAGAGGCTGTGAAAAATGTGTGGAAAATATCTGCAGCAAGAGAAAGTGTCCTTTATGTCTGCTGTGCTAGACAGCTTGCAGCTGGTTGCTGTACACTCAAGCTATCTGCTCATCACTAGTGAAGAAGGACGTGACTAAAGGCTGGTTTGATACTGGGTACCACCCAGGCAGCTTCTGCTTGGCCCTCTGAAGTCCTGGTCAGAACTTCTGATTTAATCTGAGAGGATCACTGTCACTGCACATTAATTCCTTCTTCTGCTAGGTTTTTGGAAAGCTTTATCTCCATTCACTGGTTGAAATGGCTTGAGCTCAACAACTTACATTAGCCAACAAAACTCAACATCTACATTTTTGGCTTGGTTGTTTTAAACAACAATGTTCAAGCCAAGCAGTTGGAGCTCCAGCTTGTTCCTGACAGAATCTTGTCCTGGAAGAGTCTAGGAATGCTGGGCTGCTGTTACTGTTGTGCTGGAGAAAGAAGTCTGCTTGTGTGCAACTGGGGGTTCTCTGGGATTCTCTCCCACAGGATAGGGGAGGCTCAACTTGCTCTACGTGCCCTTGTTATGGTGACTTGGGAAAAAAAAAACCATCAGGACTAGTCTTGAGGCTTCATCTTGCAGTTAATATTGGATCAACACCTCTACTAACACTTAGAATAGAAGATGTGACAGAGTGTATGCTGAGGGAACAGGGTGTTTTGTTCTTTTATTCCTTTCCCTGCATGTTTCTTGCTCTGTGATGTGAGGTATTAGATTTACAATGTCTTATTATTAACCAAGGGGAGGAAGGGAAAGTGTGATAATGATATAGATGTAATGATGAATGGTAAAATTAATAATCAGTGTGTAATGCATACCCATGTCTCCTGTAGTTGATTAGATATCCAGATGTTGAGTTAGAATTTTACACGTACTTTATCTCCTATAGAAATGTGATGCCACCGGCTCCAGAATGCAAATAACTGTAATTGCAGCTGGAGAGCTCTGAACTTGGAGACTGAATATATGGTCATATATATCCAAAGGTGAGAGTTGGGGCTTGCTTTGTTTACCAGGCAGGTGACACTTTGCTTTGTAAACCTTGCACTTGTCTCAATATACCGAAGACTTCAGACTTAATAGTGTATCAATCTCATATATTGCACTGTGGCTGATCAGAAGCGTAACTTCCCAGTTGGATATCAATATGTCAGCGAGTAACGGCTTAAGACATTCCAGGAATCTTTTGGCTCAAAACTTGTTTTTAGTAGTCTGCCTTGAAAGAAGTATTTATTTATCAGAGATTTTTTTTGTTAGAAAGTTTAGGTAGAAAAATGTGTACTTTTAAAAAAAGAAAATATTATCCAGGACATCTTTGATGTCCTTCAAGCCTGTTTACTGATTTACGCATCTCAGTGCGTTCACTGCTTTTTGTCTTTGCTTTCCTTGCTTTGCTTACTCCTGCGTGATAAGTAGCATAATGTCTAGAGAAAAGACAACATGGTATGGGTCAGGGCACCAGGATGACTTGAACTACCAGTAGGAGGTTCTGATGGATTTTGCTATACTTCTTTCAGTCCAACATTTACATTGAAAGCAATTTAAGAATCTGAATCTGCCTCTCTGATCTGATTCTGAAGGATCTCAAAAGCCTTAATTACCAAGACCGAGAGTGGGCACTGAGTCTGAGAAGCTGATGGCAACTGACAACGCTTAAAAGGACCTCAGCAGCTTGCAGTATCTGCTCCTTCATTTCTCTTTAGGCACCTTGCCTGTTTCTCTGATGCAGGAGAGAGATGTGGCTGTGGTGGATATTTGTAACCATAAGCCTGTCAGTGTTCTTTGTGCCAGGCTGCACAGAGTTAAAATCTGGATGCTCGCGGTTTACTGCCCTGTGAACCAATAGACAATGAATGAGCCGACCCTTTATTTCTGTTTGTGTTGGTTTATTTGTCAAGACTTCATTTCTCTCTTTGAACTGTGTCTAGGGAATGGATCCCAAATGCCCCATCTCTGGCAAAACTGCTAAGATGCTGATGCCGTTCAGGACGAGGAGAGATTCCGTTTGCATCCTTGGTTGTTCATCCAGGGCACTACAATACCAGTGCAGTTGTGTACTAGCCTGATGTTAATTTGAACCTTTTGTTTTGGGTTATTTCTACCTTTTTTTTTTTTTGGCAAAAATCCTGCTTAGGAGCAAGGTGAGGCTGTTACAGCAGTGGTGAGAGCTTATGCTGGCTGACAGAGCAGTGCAGGCGAGGATGCAGGAGGCTAACATAACTTATGCCAATCTAGATTCCCAGGGGATAAATCCTCAGCTGGTATGAATTATCATAGCTTCATTAGTGCCAGTGAGGGATGTCAGGCTGTACCCAGCTGATGATCCAGCCCTGTGGCTGTAAAACCTTCAGTGGGCAATATGGCTTAGTGTTTGTGTGAGTGTTCATGCGCATGCAAGTTTAACCTATTAAACATTGGAGTTTCAGACTTTATGTCCTTGTGCAATTGCAGAAGGGTGGTCCAAGGATTTTTGCAAACAGGGCATTAAGCCAGAGCAGAAAAGATGCTGCATCCTTTTGGGTCCCTTCCAACTTGAGGTATTTCTTGTTTATGTGCCTTGTGGAACCCCTAGCCTGGCTGGGGCACTTCTGCTCTTGCCTATTACAGCACTGGACCTTTAGAAGAAGACTCTGATGTTATAGTGCTTCCTGAAGCCTCTGGTTTGGGCTGAATGCTGTAGGAACTGCTATGTTTGCCTACAATCTGAGAGCGTCCTGTGCATATTTTTTATTTGCTGTTGTAGTAAACTGTTAATGGCTTTGAGCTGCACTTCAAAAATACAACCTCAAGATATGGGGTGGCTTAAGCTGTCCCAAATAGGACATAGCTCCTGTGGTATTGCTGCATGCCGGCAGATACTGCTGGAGGAGAAGCAGGCTGAGATATAATCTGTCTGGAGCTGAAACGCTTTGATGAACCATTTCCCTAGAGATGACAAGCTAATGGTTTGTCCACAAAGCCATGCAGCTTTTCCCATTTCTTTCAGAAATGAATAGAGCTGGAATAGAATCATATGCTGCATTGTGATAGCCTAATGCTCTTACAGAGCTGTGTTATTACCCAAGCTGCTTTAGTGGACAAATTAGACATGCAGAATTTCCAGATTTTACCTTATTCAGATTTTAATTAACTCAGTGTAATAAGCCGTAAGCACATTAATATCAACAAAATACTTTGTACTGTATCTGTTAACATTCAGATGATAAAGCTAGAAGTATTGTTGCCATGCAAAGACCAATGAGGCTAGAAATAATGAGGATCTTTTATAGGAACTTGGAATGCGAGTTTGAAATCCTGTGTTTTCAGAGCAGATCTCAAATAATAGCTGTGCAGCGAACGGTACTGGTATGGGATTTTTAATACCACATGCATATTCTTAAGTTTATGTTTTAAAAATTGATAGATTCATTTGCATGCACACGCTTGGACAGATGGCGTGATCCGTAACAAAATACTCAGCAGCATACTAAAAAGGATCATTTCAGCACCTATCCCTGCAAGCAGCTTTCATCCAAAGCTTTCAAAATACATCTGCAAGCAGGCATTTCTCAGGTAAAAATGATTTTCTAAGTTAAAATGCTCCCTGAGCGCCCATGGATGGACAGTTGCAGTGATTCTGCACAAGCTGGAGTTGAGGCTGCAGCGACCCACGCCGGTTCTGCCCTCGACCGTCAGCAGATGCCCCAGCATGTCTGCGTGGTGCATCTGTATTGGGAAAGGTTAGGAAACAGCAAATGAAAAAGAACCTGCTCCTGTGTTTCTTTAAAAANACTGCATGGTGCATCTATATTGGGAAAAAGAGAGCCTGCTCCTGTGTTTCTTTAAAAATCTTTTTCTTGAGGACAGGGAGCTCCTCACTTGCCACTGGGATCGCTTATGGATGCAGTTAGCTAGGAGATGCTCCAGTGCACCACAGTGCATGGAAATACGTAGCAGAGAGGGATCAGGGCTTGCTGAAATGCTTCAAGGCACTGCAGGAATGTAGGTAACTATGTTCCATCTTGTATCCTGATCAGAATGTGGCTATTCTTTCATTTGCTCTTTTGGATGTGTGTGCAAAACCAATTTTATGGAAATATTATAAAAGCCCAGCTTATTTTTTGTTTAAAAAACCCTCCAACTTTATCTCCAGATTGAAAGATAAACAAAAAAATCAGTTATGTTTTTTTTACCATCTATTTACTCTAGCATAGTTTAATGGTTTTTACCATCTGGAGACCTTGGAATAACAGTAAATTTGGAACTGATCTCAGTAACTACCATTCAGTGCTGCTCGTATTGTGTCTTCATCTTACGTGGAGACCAGCAACAGCTTGATCATCAGAGGAGTTTTGAAGAAAATTCTTTGGAGAGAGCAATTATTTTAGTAATAATTGGAATTTATTTTAGAGAAAATACCACTGGAATTCAACTAAAGAGGACATCTGTGGTTGCAAATGAGGGAAAAAATGTTTTAGATACTGCCAGTTGAGCAAAGCTGCAATATGTTCTGAAAGTCAAGCTGTGTTTTCTCATTTTTGCACATCATAACCAGTAATAAAAGTCTTTGGGGCTAAATTACATTCTCTGTTTCACTTCTGAAACTTGAATTGCTTTTTTATTGTCAGCAGCAGCACCACTGCAAGCCAACCTACAGAAAATAAGATTTCAGCAAGGTTCAGTGCAGGGATAATTACGGAATCACTTGGAAAAGTCCCAACTGGTCCAGCAGTGCTTCTTAAGGGTAATTTAACTCCTCCAAAAATGCTTCTCAGTACACTGTTAGTAGTAAAGACGAGACCTTTAAAGTCTTAGTATTGTCGTAAAGAAATGGGTTGTTATTTTTAAGGTGTAAATTTTTAAGGTGTAAAAATTTTTAAGCTGGAAAACTGCATGCTTACACAAATGTATTAGATATTTTAGCATCAGTCTTTGTCGTTGGGGCATTTTGTTTTAGAGGGGCAGCGAGTTAATCCCCAAATACTTATTCTGTTGCTCATCTTTCAGTTCTGCTTGGCCTTTATGCTGCTAAACAAGGTGTGTTACAACATACAGTCTGAAGTTCTGTGTGGTACTAGATCCATATGCAGTGAGGGTGATATAGAATCATAGAATCATCAGGTTGGAAAGGCCCATCGGATCATCGAGTCCAACCATTCCTATTAAACACTAAACCATGCCCTNTAGCTGAGTAGCCTATGGTGCATGTGTTGGAATGAAGAGATGATGGCCATGTTGACGCTGCTGGGCCTCGGGTGGTTTCTTTTGGACAGCAGAATTCTGAAAATAGCAGCATGTTTTGTGTTTTCCAGGTAAATAACATGAACCAAAGATGAAGGCTAACATTACACAGATCCTGGGCACCTTTCAGGTGGTAAAATTACAATATCATTAAATGGGGTTGTGTTTAAGTTTTGTAGTTCCTCGAACCATGATTTCCAAGTTGTAGTTTCAGATCAGAAATGTTTGTTAGGATGGAAATGCCTTGGTGCGAGAATAAATACTGGATAGTAGTATTATTATAACAGTAGTCATTAACCTTTCAGTTTAACTTGCCTGAATAACTACTAATGGGGATGTAACTGCCTGTAGTTTCGAGCAGAAATATTGAGAGCTGGGAAACAATTTTTCTACAGATGTACTGTTCTGTAATAAAACAAGCTATTTGTTTGGCCAGCAGGTACCAGCAAGGTTATTCTGCCCCTGTACTCAGCATGGGTGAAACTGCACCTCAAATACTGTGTTCAGCTTTGGGCCCCTCACCACAAGAAGTGTATTTAGGCACTGGTGTGTCCAGAGAAGAACAACAAAGCTGGGGAAGGGGGTGGAGAACAGACCTTATGAGGAGCGGCTGAGAGAGCTGAGGTTGTTCAGCCTGGAGAAGAGGAGGCTGAGGGTCAACCTTATTGCTCTCTACAACTACCTGAAAAGAGGTCGTAGAGAGGAGGGTGCTGGGCTCTTTCCCAAGTGACAGGGGACAGGACAAGGAGCAGCGGCCTCAAGATGTGCCAAGGGAGGTTCAGATTAGGTGTCAGAAAGAAATTTTTCACTGAAGGGGTCACTGGGCACTGGAACAGTCTGCCCAGGGAGGTGGTTGAGTCACCAACCCTGGAGGGATTTAAGAGGCGGATGGATGAGGTGCTGAGGGACATGGTTTAGTGGCAGATAGGAATGGTTGAACTTGATGATCCAAGAGGTCTTTTCCAACCTGGTGATTCTATGATTCTATGTTTTTTAGGTTTAGGAGAGAAATCCGGAAAACTATTCTTATCAGTAGGAATGTGGGTGCAGATGCAGAGAAGAAGCTGTTTGTAGCACTGAGCAGTGACTAGGGGTCGCATTTGAAAAGCCGTTCTGTCTACATGGAAGTGTGATGTTTATTATGTGTGGGTTTTTCGGGTTTTTTGATGACCTGGTTTCGGAGTCTTAATTGTGGTCCCAAAATGGATTCTGTTTGTAGCATGGGTGTTTCAGAAGTTTGAGGACTTCATGGGATTGTATCCTAACAAGGAGATGATGATGACTTTTGCCTTTCTGCAGGCTTGCACTCTACAAGGTCGAACACTAAACCCCAAGATTAACACTGTAGCTAAGGAACCAAGAGTGGGAGGGAAGGGACAAAGAGATGGTTATAGAATGTGTTTTACCCAGTCTTGTGAAGACAAGGCTCAATTTGATCACTTCACTCAGTATGAGTGGGAACACGTAGAGATATTTTCTTACCCTCAGTTGGAAAATGTTGATGTGCAAGAGTGAACAGTGAGTTAACATCAGATTACTTCTGCAACTGAAGGAATCTGTGATGGTAACTTTTCAGTTACTGACTGAGGCTTATGGTTAAGAGAACTCAAAGATTAAGTTGGTCCTCAAGAGGACCCATTTTTTGTCAGTAGAAGGTGTGAAAGCAAAAACAATGGAAATCCTCAACAGCCTTTCAGAAAAGGATCTGTAGAATTGCTTTCAATGCTGGCAGCATCATATGCAGCTGTGTCTCAACCCAGAGGGGAATTACTTTGAAGGTGATTGTAGTCGATTTTCTTAATTTATTAAATAAAAAAGAGTTACAGACACAGTTGATGCATCCTGAATGCAACCCAAAAGCCAGTCTTGATCACAGTAGTCTAGAGTCAGGTTAACAAAACCAAAACATTTTCTAACTATTCAAAATATTTATCTGGAGGAGTCAGGTCTTCTCAATCTCTGTCAAGTACCTGTGGGAAAACTAATTTAGAGAGGTATTGGCTCAGATTGCTTGTTGTGTGATGCCAGTGTTGATGGTGAAGGGCTGACAAGGACGTCACGCTACCACTGTACTGCAGGTCATTTAATGCTTATCACTGGCTGCTCTTGATCCTGTTGAATGTCACAAATGAAAATTCAATTCATAAACTGCTACAATGCCAATAGGGATTCTCTATTCTCTCATATTTTTTCTTCTTTATAATAAAGGATGCATTTGTAAATGAGAATGATGTTGTCCCTTGAGTTGCCACTGGCTGACCCTGGTGCATAGGGACCACTGTGACGTCTTGTACACATAGGAACCCTATAAAAAATGCCTACGCGTTGTCAAATTGGTTTTTATACAGGAAAAATACATTTTTGTGATGAAATATGCAGGTTTTGCTGAGTTCTAAGTCATCGGCTTCAGTTACTTTGAATGAGTTCCTGTTAACACGTGCTGCCCTCGTGTCTGATACCTCACACTGCTCTGCAGGCTTTGAGTGGGACCAAACCTCAGACTAGGAATTCCTCCTAAAAATAAGTTCATTTTAGAAACATTGTGTAATTTCAAATTATGGATGACAGCTGTATTAATGATATTCCAAAAGGATGAAAAATAGACATCAGACATGCTCTTTGAACTAGATTGTATTAAACGTTTGGACTGTTCACTTCACTAATATTTTGGTCAACGAATTCTTTGATTAATCCCTCAATTGCTGAATTCAGTTAAGTTGTCTAAGCTATAAGGAAGGTTTGTTTTAAATGAAAATACCTAATTTTTCTTTTTCAAATCTTTTAATCCTGTTTTTATAAAGAACTTCACATCTGCCCCAGAGTGTTTTTGCAGTGTTGAGGCCCAGCCCTTGGCTTTGGCATATCTGGGTTCACTTCTTACTTCAGCTTGTGTGACTCAGGGAAGTGTTTTATCCTTCTGCACTTTGGTTCCCAGTAAGCAAACTATGTACCCTGGCACCAGCTTTCCTGTGCCTCTACGTATTGCAATGTTTTATGAGGTGTTTGGCCAGATGTTTTGTCACTGTTGAACCCTGATCCCTTCTGACCCCAGCCTGAGACTCCTTCTGCCCCTAGTCTTCAGTATGGCCAGCAGCAGTGAACTAATAACACTGCAAATCTGGAGTCTTCACCTGCTTTAATATTGTCCACAGTGCTTCGACATAGGCTGTTCCTGGTGTTTACATATCTTATCCCTAGATCATTACATTGCTTTTCATTTCTTTCTTTTTTTTCCCCTTAAAAGAGGCCTTTTTTTGGGGTCGTTTGTACCTCTTTGATGTTGCTGATGTTCTCTTTAATTATTTGCATTTTGACACAATTTGGGGTTGCAATGTCATCCAGCCTATTGAATGTTACTTTTTCAGCATCTCTTCTTGGTAATAGATTTGATAATAATTAGGTGGTAGTTTTCTAGATGAACATATTGAACAGGCCTTAATTCAAAAGCTCATCTAGGTCATCCGTCATCTGATGCTGACACTGCATCAATCTCCTTTTTGTTTGTCCTTTTGATAGTTGCAATTGCAGCTCCTGAGAAGCGTAGTGTGCCGAGGGTTTTAGTGTTTCCTCATGCTACCGAAGAGCAATAGATAGAGATTGGTACAAAAAACCCTACAAGAGTCTCCCTGTGGGAGTAGTAGAGGCTAAAAATCGAGTTTAGGCCAATATAAAGGTATAAGAATGTCTCAGCTTTTGAAATAATGCATCTACAGATGGAAGAATGAAGTTATAGAACATAGTTTGCCTGTGGTGATTGAGCTGGCTTTGTGTTGAAGGGGTAGATGTTTTGTATGTTCCTGAGTAAGGGTGCTGAGTGGCAGATGTGGTGATCTGACTGTTGCCACCATGGTTTCTGCCCTGGAGAGGGAAGCAGCCCAGCCCTGCCTGCTCCCATGTTGGTGCCAAGTCTACCGCTGAGCCGTCATTTAGTTTACTGTGCCTGCTTGTGGCTAAAGCAACACAGGCTTATTGCTACAGTGTATTATTATAACAATAATCTGGCGATTTTGCCATTGAACGTTGTGGGATTAGTGCTTTATGTGAAGAGGGGCTATCATGTGAACGTGGTGTTATGAAGTCATGGTTAGACTTAAAATTTCCTCTGCTGAATGGAAGGAGGCAGCTGTCCTGTAGCCTGGAAGCTTGTGAAAACCTGTAGCTCCCACACAAGAACTTGTAGAGTAATTCTGCTATCCTACTGTGTTTGGAAATAAGAATACTGTATGCATTGACTAAACAGCTGTCAAAGATGGGACAAGCTTATTGCCTTTTCACACTGTAAATCACTGAGATAATGCTACTTTATTCCCTGGTTTCTGTGTTAAATTTCTCCTCTGCAGGCACTTGGTAAGGTGGTTCTGTCCTGTATGCAGGCTTCTTGGTTCCTCTACAAAATACATTGTGGGTAGTATGAGATTCACAATGCTCTGTAAAGCATTCCAGGGTCAAATATTGATTTTAATAAATCATCAATTGATTTAACAGATCTACTGGTCAGGCAGATCAGAATCTTTTACTTCTAATTAGTGACCTTGACCTGAAAGAGAACGTTTAGGCTTAAATGAAACATTTGCATCTCAACCAGATGAAGGCTGTGCTTTTCCTTTCTTTAGGTAGGCAGAGCTTGTTTCTGCCCTCATTCAGAGATATAGAAAATGTCACATTGGGCTAGAATGCTTTCAAAGGAGCTGGGATGAGCATGGTATTATACTTGCTAGTAGCAGCAGAGCATAACGGCTGATTAAAACAGGTACTTAATAATCTGAAACCATCTGGAATAATATAGGCAACAACCGTAACAAAAAAAAAAAGATGAATATGTACATGACTATCCTGACAGTGATTTATTAGACCTTCAAGTGTAGGAGACTGCTAATAGTCTCCCATGGGGTGGTGGACGATCGCCCTTCAGAACATTTACAGGTGGGTCAGAGACAGTGTCAGCAAACATGCTGGAGAACTCATGTCCCTTGTGTCCGCTTGCTGCCATTCCTTAACTCCAAGTATCACCTTGACGCTAAACAGGGTAATAATATAATAATATTTTAGCCATTTTTTCATAAGTGCTGTCATCAGCCTGGAAGTAACCCTGCAGATGGTACAGGTGGCATAACCATGGTACTTATTTATTCAAGAGATCTAAGGGATACTTAAAACATGAAGTGTAATTTGAAGAACTTTAACATCTAAACATTTTACTTTTTTTTTAAGGAAAGTATGAAAGAAAAGACCTAAAATGTGAAAGGTGTTTTCACTGTGGTCCTAATCAAAAGTATCATAGCCTGTAGTATGAACAGAAGAGTATCTTCTTATGTTATTTTTCCCTGGTACCTAATTCTTTGTGGGCGAAACCTTTTAAGATCTTGGTGTTTGTTGAATGGAGCGTTTGGGTTGTCAAAACAAATATGCCCTGTTCTTGAAGAAACCACAACATATTCTCCAAATCCTAAGCTCTTCCTGGTATCAGCAGGGCCCTTTTGTAGTTTGAAGCCCTAGTAATTAGTATTGGTGTTCTTTTCATAAAGAATGACTTGGGAACCTATAAAAACCTGTTTGAACAGAACCTCTTCTAATTTGTCCTCACTCCTTTTTTTGGTTAAAAAACGAAGAGTGAAGGGGAGATAGAATAATAAATGGATATTCAAAGTTGGCCCTAAGTCTTGCTTGTGAATTAGTCATTGGTGGAATATTGTAGAAGGTGTTTTTAGGAAGCCTCTGTCTGTCCATGGATTTAGGAAAGCTGGATTAGCTCCAAACTGGAGCATGAGCTAGTGTGTGTGTGGGTAGCAGCGTCTACTGTTGGAAGGTTTGGAAGATACCATGGTGTGAGAGACCTCTGGACATGCCTGACCCTGAGGAGACAGATGGTCTCAAGAGTCTGAAATGCTTCGTGTTCAGCTCCATTTCAGAAGGCATAGTTGACCCAGTTTCATGAGTGCTCACAGTAAATTCTGTTTGTTCAACTCTGATAAAGCCATGGGTGCCACAACCCACAAAGGGTTGATTTCTTTCCCAGGAGGAGGTTTGTGGTTTGAGGCTTGACTTTCGGGTTGTCGGAAAAAAAAATCGTAAAACAAAGCTTTAATAAATGCTCAATTTGTAATATAATACAATTTTTCTTGTGCTGCTGCTTCTCTTATCAAGGACCCTCTAATAGTGAGATGAAGTTTGATTTGACCTGATGTAATTTAAGTGCAGTAAGATGGCACTTTTCTAGCATGTATTCCTGGATTTTGGTTTTGACTTTTTTCCCCCCTGCAATGTGTCTGTCGGAATTAGGGAGAATTTTCTCTACTAGCCCTTCTTTTTCCCTGTTGGATCATCTGAACCTTCTTGCATTGGACTCCAATGTAGTATTGATGCATTTGTAGAATCGTAGGATGGTTTAGATTGGAAAGGACCTTGTAGATCATCTGGTTCCAACCCCCCTGCCATGGGCAGGGACACCTCCTGCTAGATCAGGCTGCTCCAAGCCTCATCCAACCTGGTCTTCAACACCCCCACAGATGGGGCATCCATGACTTCTCTGGCAACTGTGCCAGTCCCTCACCACCTTCACAGTAACAAAAGTCTTCCTAATATCTGATTGAAATCTCCCCTCTTTTAGCTTAATACAGTTACCTCTTGTACAATCACTACACTCTCTGATAAAGAGCTGCTCCCCAGCTTTCCCGTAGGGGAAGTTGGAGAACTCTGTAGCCACTAGTGAAGGAAATGTCATCATTTTCAGTATATGGTGGTTTATACGTGTTTTTTTCTCGCTTCTAATTATTTCTGTAAACTAGCTTATAGTTAGTTATTGTATTTGATGTACATGTCATTCCTCAGTAACTGTAAACCCAAAGCATAAGACCCTAACCAAATCCAAACACAAAATTCTTACTACGTTTCCCTTCACAATGTGTTGTGGCTTAGTTCAGAGGCAGATACTTGCTGCATTTCTTGCTGTATTTGGGATGAATTAATCCATCCAGGAAACCAACATTAGGTGCAGGGGCCGATTACTATTATCTTGGTTTTAATGCCGCTGTTGGGTATACGGTTAATTCTGTGACTAAGTGTAACTCCTGAGAAAACAACATTTCCACGTTGTTTTCTGATGTCTGTGTGTGGGCCAACGGCAAAAGCTGTCTTCTCTGTTCCTGTAATTAGTTGGGGGTGAGTGAGTTCTTGAAGTAAATAATTTTTCAGAGAGTGACATGCAAAAATAAGTCATTTGTCTTGTACAGAAGAGTAGGGCTGGTCTACCCATGGGTTTGCTGAGAGCTGGGGAGGAACCTGGACCTGGTGAAGCTCTCTGTTACCTCTAGCAGAGTGACAGCCTCTAACCTTTAATTCCCCCCATCTCCTGTAATGCGATTTTTATCCTCTTCCTGCTGGCAATGTAGATTATTTTTACCATTTTCTTAGCTAAATCTGTCTTGCAAAACATGATGGTTGAGTAAGGCACAATTTTGCTTTAATTATGATTAAATTACTTTATGAATTAACCAGAGGATCTCATGGGACTGGAATCTTTTGACACATGAGAAAATTGCCTTTCTTTAACAAGCTGCTTCAAGCATGCAAGGTAATATTAGCATTTTTCAGTTATAGCTTCAGGGGATTAAATAATAAGGGGAAGTATTGTACCTACAATTATATGGTGTGCATGTGTGTATAAAAGTCTTAAAACCAAGTAGACACTGAAGAAATCAGTTGAACTGCTGAACCTGTGACATTTTACGGTGTGAGTGTAAGGATTTTTCTTCTTTATGAAATGGCTTTTTAAGATGGATTTTTAAGAAAACCTGCAGGTATCTGAAGAATTTTACGTTTTAGACTCGCAAAGGTGGGTTATTGTTTGAATACATTTGACAAAAAAAGCATCTTAAACTCGACACACCTGTTTCACCTTATGGACAATGACCTGGACGAAGCTTTAAAATGAATGAATGGTGATTTTCATGTGTTACTTTGCTTGGCTTTGTGGAGCTAGCAATTGTGCTACAGGCAGCAGTTTGATGTTAAAAGATGTGTTGCATGAGCATCTCGTGAAGTACAGGTAGTAGTACCTACTATCCATACAGGTTTAATTAATATATATTGATGTATGTGATGTAGTCTGCAATCTGATATTTGTCTGTTTTAATACCTCTAAATGTTAAGCATTTTTATAGATATGCTATGTCTGATGAGTTGAAATTGTTCATGACTTTGCAGAAATGGGAGGTGTTTACTGTTTATAAAATGGGGGCAAGAAATATTACAGGAACTTGTGTCTAGTGGGGAGGGAATGGGGCAAGAGAAGTTGTATGACCTCTGCGTGTGTTTTATTCAGTCTGACCTTGCACCTGCATGACCTTGCTTGGTTTCAGAGGCTTGGCTTGTGGTGTTGGATCCAATGAAGAGGAAAATCGACAATCACAGAATCATATCAGGGATTGACGCTATTGTTATCATTGCTTCAGCTATTTGTAGTTGTTTTTGGTGACAGGATTCATTCATGTTCTACACAACTGTGAGGAAATGGTAATTAGTGGGACACAGAATTTGGGGGGATTAAGCAATGTTACGAAACCACGTAACAAACAGAAATTGCTTAAGTGTCGCAGCAGTCCTATTCTAAAAGGAAGGTGCATGCATAAAGCATCCTTTATAGATTAATAAATGGGAACTAAAAAGGTAAATAGTTTTTATTTAAATAATTTGATTCAAAACCAGTAATTGACAGAAACCTAATGCCTTCTCTAGATTTATTTGAGACAAAACTGTGCCTGTGATATAACAACCAAAAGCAATGCTTGTGTGTGGATGCTCTCAGTAAGGCAGTGGTTTTTTTTCCCCATATATTTGTCATGTCTGTCTTATTTTAATGTACAATTAAATGCACGCTAGCCACTGCAACTGTCATACCATAATACAAGTAGAACTCTCTACATTCACAGTCTGAGAACTAAATGAGGTTGGTAATTCTAAACCTCAACCTGTTATGACTGATAGAATGGTACTGTAACATTCACAAGAGAAACTGGGTAAATACCAATGCAGGCACAATCAGCTCAGTGTTGATGGTCTCTTGATTGTGTTTGGATAAGCTTTATCAGAGAATCTGAGAAATTGTTTAGAAGAAAGGCACGTTGTCTGATTGCTTAATATTTTTTTTATGATAAATGTAGAGTTTACTGAGAGTATTCATATGAGAAACAAAGCCCTGTACTGTGGATGTGATGTAAAACAGTCGTTTCACTTTCTTGTTTAGTTCTTCTCTTTATACTTCAGAATTTCCTTCCATTTGTTGATTACCGCCAAAGAGTCGCTTGATGCTGAATGAGCTTTATGCTATGCACAGATTCAACCCAGGGCTCCTGAAGTTTGCAATCAGTGAAGTATATTGTTTGTTACCTTGGATAAATATTAGCTCTGAGAAATTAAAAATGCATTTTTCTGGTGTGCATTACTCTCCCTCTCACAGAATGGTAATTGTCAGTGTTATTGCTCTTGCTTGTCGTGTGGCATCTGTTCCTCATCTAATTGCTAGTATTCAAATCCCAGTCAGTTGAAAATGACTTTTCAGGACTTCATGATAGTGTATCCAAAACATCACAGGCATTCTTGATTCATCCCTTGGGGGTTTTCTTTTTCGATGCAATTGAATCAAAAAAACCAAGGCAGCGGTTGGGTTGAGCTCGGTTGTGTCTTGGGCTGCAATCAAAGGCAACGCTGCACAGAAACAAGAAGCACACAGAGGTGGTTCAGCTGGCTTTCACCATCAGCAATTATTCAATCTTTTAGTCTAACTATAGATTATGGAGCCTGGAATCTGCCGCTGCTTCTTGCATAGTCACTTGAAGCTGGGAATGTGTTAAATGACTGTATATGCTCTGACATGGCCTTGCTTGAGTTATGAATAAGAAACTCATCTTATTTTTTCCTCTTTGACAGTTAATCTTTACTATTTCTTCAAGCTGGAATAATTGTCTTCTATCGTACTCGTCTCCTGCAGCTGGTCCTGCTGCTTTGCTTCTCCAAGTCCCTTGGCTGTTGTTTTAAAAATCCTCTTTAGGGTTTCAAGTCTCTCTGTAGGCAGTTGGGAGCTGCATCTTTTTTCAGTCCCCCTTGAAGAGGAAATGCTCTCACCTACTGAGAGTCTAATGATGATACAAACACAAAGGCGCCGCTTTTCCTGGGTTCTCTGGAATCAGCGTGGGGATTTTTAAACTTCCATTATTGCCATCTTCTTTCCCCTCATCTCCCAGCAATAAAACAAGAAAATGCAAAGCATAAAAAAAAGCCCATTAGAAGAGATGAAAACATTTCTAATACCCAGATGAAAAACAGTGGGGAGCTGCTGTGGGAGGAGGGCTGTTTGTCTTTATTTAGCAGTTTTCCAGTGATACTGTACCAACGGTAGAGAAACTGCTCACTAGGCTTATTCAAGGAGTGGAGGATTGTGTTTATAGACCGTCCATGCAGCTTGTGGAGTGTGGTGAGCCTGTAGTCTCTGCTGTTCTGGCTTGAATTTGCTACTTGACTGCAGGGCGGTTGCCTTGCTTAGCTGTGAACCTTGGGCTCCCTGATACCAGCAGCAGTCCTGATGCTCTGATTTTATTCTCCTGCATGCCATGTGTTCCTATTGATGTTTCCCTCTTCCTTTGGCTGGTGAGTACAAGGCTGGTTGTTAATCCGTTATACTCATGTGTGTATTCACCAAGTACTCCAAATGAGTTCTGGTCTAGCTCTGGTGGTTTCCTTGAAAGGGGCAGGCGTAGCCCCATAGTCTTATTGAAAAGAAAAATGATTTCAAAATACATCATTGAGCAGAGGTTCTCTTCATATGGATTTCTCTGAGTAATATGCACTCTGGTGCAGCAGAACTGTCTTTTAGTCAACTGGTTGTTGCCAGGATTCCTTGAGCAGTTTTCTGTAGCAGTCGCTCGAGTTGTGTTGTGGTGGCTCTAAGATGAGCTTGTTCTTAGAGATTAGCAAAGCTTTTATGTGACATTATGGGAAACCTTTTAGATGTAATAATGTTTGTTTATACAGAAAATGTAACTATCTTTGTGTATGGAAAGACATAAGCACATGTTCATCTGTTTTTGCTAATGATGCATTTTGAGACATGAAGGAGTAGCAGTGAATTGCCAGGGCTTGAGAGCAGGATTTCTGTGGTAGCTGGCTTTTTAGTGCTGGTGAAATCCTGTTAGTGTGAATGGAACAGCTGATGTACATCTCGACTCAAAGAGAGTTTTCTTTCACAGGTGATAAGCACTATGTTCTTTATAAACACGTATTCCTTGTAAGACTGCCTACCAGGATGCTGGAAAAAAATCAAGATGGTATCTGTTTGATAATGACTGTTCTGAAAGCACTCGCCCACATCACTCATTATGATGTTTACCCTATAATAATACTGTAATTCCTGCTAGAACAGAACTTTCAGCTATTGCAAAACCTTTTCCCTCCTTGAGCTGTTCTTTGTTAACGTTTTTGTGCCCCTATTGACTTAGTTTGAACTATTAACACAAAACAATTCATAAGGTTTTTAGTAGGAATTTTACAGTTGGGGAAAACCCAAAGAAATTAAGATATAAGACTTCACTTATAGTTTATGCTGATCCTTTTTGAACCTTCTTCTTTGGAGGTATGTAGAAAAGGTGAAAAAGCTCTTTGCATTTTCACATGCGACAACAAACAACACATGGGGTGTATCTAATGGCATCCTCTAGTTTATGGCCAAGGTCATCCTTCAGTAGATTTTGTTCCTCCCTCCCCTCCATAGCACTTTGAGCAGTAGTGATTATGCACCTCAACAGAGAAGTGTTAAGGATTTGGTAAGCACATTCCAGAATTAATACTTGATACAAGTGTAAGCAATAGTTTGTTTCATCACAGGAGTAATTTGGTTTTCATCTGAATAAAATGAGGACTGTTCTCTCCTGAGTTGCATACTGAATGATGCTAGATTATTGAAGAGTTTCAGAGTTTACGTCTCCCTTAGTAGAAGCTAAGAAATAAAAATGAAATGTGCTCTATATTAGTTCTCTGAATATGAAACAGAAGGTGGCTTTTTTATTGGCAGTAAGACATTAGCCACTGACAGCTGTAAATACTCATCCAGAGTTCACTGGATGCTGCAGCTGAGCTCTGTTAGCTTTAAATCAGGTGAAAGGGGATAAATAACTTCTGCAGCAATTATTTTCGTGGCTGTTAAGTGTACAGTCAAGCTGCTAAATCTATTTATGGAGCAACACATCGCCAGCAAGTACTAGGAACCTTTCACTAGCCAATGCGTGGTTCCAGTGCTATGGCCATTGGTTTGCTTGGCAAACAGCCACTTGAAATCAGGGCTGGACAACTCTTCCATGTCAGATATGACATGACTTAATTTCTTCTATCAGTTTCTTATGCTTCTTGGAAGAACCATGAAATTTTATATGTATGCTAAATTTAAAGATAACTCTCCTTACCCTCTAAATGTTTTTACTCTGGGTGAATTCTCCTATTCAATTTGCTGTTCAGCCGTGTAATGCAGAATAGGAAAAGGTGTGGTGGTAGCAACAAACATCCCCATGCTATTTGCAAAGGTGGGTTGCTTCATTTGGTGACCAGGCTAGCTTCTGTTGCCTTCAGTTTATAGGAACGTATGACGATACTCACACAGCTTGTTTGCATTGAAATTGGACCATAATCTATGAGATGTAGCTTAGAAGTCGTGTAAAGGATTGCTGAAATTTTTCTATGAAGAAACCAGAGGCAGTGAACATGAGCCAGCAGTGTGCCCAGGTGGCCAAGAAGGCCAATGGCATCTTGGCTTGGATCAGAAATGGTGTGGCCAGCAGGTCCAAGGAGGTAATTCTCCCTCTGTACTCAGCTCTGGTGAGACCACTCCTTGAATACTGTGTGCAGTTCTGGGCCCCTCACCACAAGAAGGATGTTGAGGCTCTGGAGNGCTGCCCAGGGAGGTTGTTGATTCACCTTTCCTGGAGGTGTTTAAGGCACGGGTAGATGAGGTGCTGAGGGGTGTGGGTTAGCGATTGATAGGAATGGCTGGACTGGATGATCCAGTGGGTCTCTTCCAACCTAATGATTCTATGATTCAGTGCTTAGGAGCTGTAAGGCATTGGACACTTGTAAAATGGTTCCTGGTGTTTGTGGAGTCTGTGTCTTTTCTATGAATATTGGGAGCATTTTTATGGTAATTCCATGGGGAGTATCAATGATGAAGGCGGCTTGACATGTAGCATGATGTATAAAACTGTGCAAAGAGCCCTCATTGTTACTGCTTGCTGCAGGGCTGACCTACGTATGTTGGGTGTAGAGCTGTGACTTGGGTTTTGTGTCCCAAGACACTTTCTAGTGTTTGACAAATGAACAGATGGTTTCAGTGACAGTGGTGCCTTGGTTTCTGGTGGTCTGATGAAGACAGCCTAGAACTTCTGTCCTAGCACCTAATAATTCGTGTGTTTCCATTTTAGACTTAGTCCAAACCTTTCAACAAACCACTACTTGCATTTTCAAACTAACTATTGTCACTGCCAAGAAATGACTCATGTGCGGTTTTACCTGTGCCTAAAGGAGCTCTTCCCTCCTTGGGTTAATCATCAAATTAGATTAATTATGCTGATTAGACACCAGCCCTGACTCATGTAACTCATCACCTCCATCGTAGCTGTCAAAAATTGGATGATTAAACCCTTTCCAAACTCAGCTGGAACGAGTTGTGATAGTGACTGGTGCTGTAAGATCTCACTTCAGAACTTCCTGGAACTAAACTTTCAGAGCAGAAAAACATCATGTGCGTAAGCCTTATGTATTTCTTCTCCAAGTTATCTCTCTCCTGTCACCACTTTTCTCTCTTAAAACATTTTTTTCAAATCTATTTTTTCCTACCTGCTTGTGGTTCTGGTGGTTGGTTGTGGTAAGGTTTAGATGCTTTTCTGGCTCTAAGTTGGTTTTGCATCCCTTTACAGGAATGTCCAAATGGGCTTGCAGGTGTCTAACAGGATTATTTTTGTGTCCAGCCAATGCGTGTAAGTCTTTTTCAATATATTTTTCTGTAAATGAAAGCTGCATAGGGTAGGCCTGGAAACCTGATCCCTGAATTTCCAAGTAGGAAGCCCAAGATATGGTAAAACGTGTGCTGTTGTTGTGACTGGCACTGCGTGGAGGTGCTTCTGCTCTTCCTTCTGCCAGGCTCTTGGTGGCTGATGCTGGGCTGGCTGCCATCTCACATGTGCGGGCACAAGCCACCCTTTGGGGACAGTGGAGAACTGGTCTTTGTTCTCAGCCTGTCCACATAAATGTTGGTGTTACAAGGATGGGAGGAAGCCATGCAGAAGCAAGAATGAGCGACTGAAATTTTCGCTGGCGTCCTGTCACTTCTTGCACCCTCGGTGGACTTTGTGCCAAGCAAGGTACTGCTGACACCAGGTTTTTGAAAACGACTGTTCGTAGCGTGTGAGTTATCTCACTATTTTCTAGACTACCACGTGGCACTGTAATGTAATTTGAAAAAAACCCCAAACCCACTGAAGCATGCAGAGGTCTTTCTCTTTGCTTTCTGAATTGTGAATCACAGGAGCCCTGTGTGCCTTCAGGGTCTGAGCTGATGCCAGGAAGCCCCTGAGCCAGGCTCCTAGCTCTGCCTCTGGGTGAATTCTGGGGTGTTCTCCAGCTCTAGGAGTCGGGAAGTGGCAGGGGAAAGGATGGGTGGTGGATGAGGAGACTGAATACTAAAGTAACCACACAGGAAATCAGATGTTTTCCCTAGATATTTCTGTGGGGTTTTTTATATTTTCCATGAACATGTTTCTTCTACAACTAAAAATCCCTGGCTAAAAAGGAAAACAAATAGATGTATCAAAAACCAGGTCTTTACATATACCAAGATTTAAGCATGTAAGGAAGAAAGCAGGGAGAGACTGTGAAATAGCTGTACTTTCACAGATGAGCAGATTTCCAAAGTGCAGTTTGGGATCTGTTTGGTTTGGTTTTCTGTAGCTTGTGGGGAGGCTTTATTTACTCCAATTCCTACTCGATCATCTGTTTTAGCCTCTTGCTGAATTTAGTTTTGGTAGTCTTGTGTCTCGTCATCCTACTCTATTTTAGAAGTCTGGAGGGAGGGAGCACTAATAAAAAGCTACCTTGAAATAACAGAGTTCTGTGTGTTTGTCCTAATTATTCACAGTAAAACATGTGCCAGATTTCTCTTGGTAAATGTGCCAGACAGGCACAGAATGTTGTTATTTTCATGCAGGATAGTATCGGGGTGTAGCAGGCTGTGTGATGGCTGATCTGCTGCTTGTTCAGAAAAGGTTCCTCTTCCCTTTGTTTCTGTGCTTGGCTGCCCTGGGAAATGTTATTAATGCAACTTAAACTATCTGCTTTGCTGTAAGTTAATATTCTTTCAAGTCAGGTGACTAACAGTAGCCGTTCGTCTGATAGATTAAACCATTCCCACCTATCTACTTAAGCTTGGAGTGTGGGCATAAATACGGGATACTGGGAAGATACAGGACATGTTTCAGCTCTGAAGATGCTACCTTCTTATGGGGACCACCTTAGGAACTGCTGAAAGGACAGACGTGACAGCTTTATTCAGAGGTTTTGGATAGTAATTCCCCAGCTCCTAAAAGAGGTGTTAACACTGCAAGCCCTTGACTCTGTTCCACAAATGTGAGGCGAAGTAATATTTTTTAAGATGTTGCAGCAATGTGTATCTCTTCATTCACCTTGTGCATGTTAGATGGTAAGTTATTTTTTTTTCTGTAGGTTAACTTTATATTTTGATTTCCCATTAGATTATTTGTTTCCCCTGCTCAGTTTCCTCCTCCTCAAATCTCTGATTTCTATTCTGAGGTTATTTTCCTGCTGTGTGGCAGACCAACACTTATTTCTTCAGTAGATAACAGCACTGCGTTTTTACAGTTCGTAGTCACTTGCTATTCAAGTCCATAAAGCAGAGGAACAGCAGAAAGCATCCATCTGGCCGGAAGCCAGAGGCTGGTGTTCAAAGATTGGCACCCTTGCTTGGGAACACATGGAAAAGGAGCACGTTTTCTCCACAGCCGTGGAAAACTCTGCCAAGAGAGCAGTGGTAATGGGGCTGGCAAAAGCTGATTTACCAGTTGAGGGCAGCTACGAGGGCTGGAGTTGCATTATTGTTGGGAGTGGAGTATCAATATCTACGTATACCATATGCTGCAGTTCAGCTGCAAAGGGAATGAGTGTAGGAAAGGTATTGCTTGCAAGGGAATGGAAGAGCTTAAGCAGAGAAGCGTGGTTTTCTTTGTTGATGTTTATCCAACTGACTAAATAAGTAAGATTTTGGAAAGGCCTTTGTGCTTGGGTGTCAAGTTTGGTAGAACATGAAATGTTACATAAACTTGAGTTTTCATCCTGCCTTTTGCTCTTTTATTAATAATAATAGTGTGTAATTTAGAATGTGGGGTTTAGTTTTGGTCTGATTTAGATTAGGAAGCTTTTTTTTTTCCTTGAAAAAAAATGAGCAAAAAGCAGAAATTAGGGGTTTTTTCATTCTCAGTGTTTCTTTCAGTAAAAGCATAAGCTTCCCTTAGTATCTTTTATTACCTGACAATTAGATATCACATGGATGAAATATAATTTATTATTATGCATTATTGTTATAGTATTGTTCATATTTATTATTACTTATACCTTATACATTCTATGATTTATTATTATTATTATTAATAATAATAATACTATTTCAGATGACTTACTAAGGGGAAAACACTGAGGGGAAATAATTAGCTGTAGTCCTTCAAAAAACACACCAACCACCAACTCTGTAGCACTTGCAACTACTGTCCTGTAACATCACCGTTCAATAATCTGTAGAATCCTATTTAAATGAGCATTCTTGGTACTTAGAGTATTTATTTGGAGCTCTTGCTTTGGAGGAGGTAGATGCTCACTGTCACCTGTGAATGGCTGTGCTGGTCCAGACTACGTGTTTTTTCTCCACTATTTGAGGCAGTTACAGTATTCTGTATTAAACTGAAGCGTATTGCGTTGTTATCAAGGTGCTTTCAGTAAAGACCAAAAGGTAGAGAAACAGGATTAATTGCTAAACAAATATTTACAGGAATTATCCGTCAAGACTTGGCAGTTGTAGAAGAGCACAAAGTATGAGCGTTAATATTATATAGAAATATTGTAACAAAAGGAAGGGCAAATAAGATGGTTGGTCCTAACTGTAAACACAGTTTCTGCGTATTCATGACATCATTCTTTTTACCTTCTGTAAATTATGCAGTTGCGTAGGTAGATCATATCTAATGCTGTGATAGCTAGTTCTAGGAGCTTGATGTAATTTCCAGGATGGAGCACACTTAATTACAAAAAGCTAGAACATCTTTTTTTCTTTATGGAAAATAGTTATTTTATATTCCTAAGATAATATATTATCTTTTGGCGCCAATGCTTATAGGTCTGCAAGACAGTCCTGCTGTTCAAGAGCTCAATACTTCTGATTTTTCCACTCCCATTGTTGTTTTGCTTTTTGTCTTCAATTATTAACTGCCTTGACTTTAATTTGCTTTGGTATAAATCAAGAGCAATTCTTTCGCAATTGGCACACTGAGGCTGGTCTAAGTCTTGGGTAGGAAATGTTTTAATCAGGGTAAGATATGTGCCCCTAATGGGAGCCCTGATAGTAATAGGGGAGGAGCAGCTGGGACCTGGGGGAATCTGGTGGTCTGCTCTCCTGCCAGCTGAGCAATTAATCTGGCAGCTCAAAATCTGCCTATTGGAAAGGTCTGTGAAGGAGGATGATGAGCAGGCCAAATGTTTCCAAAGGCCTGTGTTGATTTTTTTTTTCCCCCTCTTCTATGTCATTTCTTTCATTAACAGCTAAAATAATTGGATTTTGTGAAAGAAGAATACTGGAGCCATACTTAGATGTACGATAACTGGTGAAGATGATTTGGAATAAGGACCACTAGTAAGGGCTGAGGCTTCTAGGATCCTTGTAGCTGGAGACTGAGTGATGCTGAGTAGGAAGAGAAGTTCTGCCCTGACTGAAGCCCTTGTAGACTTGAAGGGGACCAGATCCTCTTCCCTCTTTGTGGCACAAGAGCCAGAGGAAAAATGTTCTGCAAGATTCAGCTGAACTCCATAAAGCTCATGGCTGTATTTTTCCTCCATCACCTCTCTTAACTGAACCTCTAAATCCCACCTGTGCACATGCTGCTGCTTCAGCACCTGGTTTGGACTCAAGCTCCTCCTGGGGAGGTTCAGGCTTGACATCAGGGAAAAATATTTCATGGAAAGGGACATTGAGCACTGGGACAGGCTGCCCAGGGAAGTGGTTGAGTCACCTTCCCTGGAGGTGTTTAAAAGATGGGTGGATGAGGTGCTGAGGGACATGGTTTAGTTACTGATGGGAATGGTTGGACTCAATGATGCAGTGGGTCTTTTCCAATCTAGTGATTCTATGATTCTGTGGTTTCATACAAATAATTCTGTGCTTTGTCCCTTCTCTTCCACTCCATTTGTGCACTAGTGCACAATGTCCTTCCTAGAGCACATTTTACCTTTACACCTTCACTGCCCTTACGTTCTCATCCTTACAGCCCACACTCCTACAGTCATAGCTCCTTTTCCCATGCACATAGTCCTGTGTCCTTGCTCCTCACAGTGATGTGCTCTTCTCACCTCTTCTGCCCTTTGGCAGAAGTAGCATCTTTTACCCCTGTAGTGTTGGGGAAGGCATGAGAATGTTGCTCTGGGAAAGTCATTTTTGTCTTCAGTGTTGTGTAGTCTGGAAGGTGATAATGCAAAATCCCACTTCAGCTGTGGAAAAATCATTTACATTCTTTTAGCCTGGAGTGGCGCAGCATAAGGTTTGTGTCAATGGCCAGGAGCAGACTGGGGCTGAACGAAACCCTGGCTGGCTGTGTCACCCATCTTGGGTTTTCCAGCCTTGAAGTATGAGGCCATTGATTTTCAAGTTAAATATGATGCTGCAAGTGCTCCTTTCAATCGTAGTCTTTAGAGGTGTTGGCCAAATCATTAAGGAAAACTTATGTGTGGGGGTTTTGACCTTTTTTTTTCCTTTCAAGAAAAAAAGCAGCAACTGATCTCGTCGCATGGTTTCTTCTTGCTGTGTTATGTTCCAGTGATATCGTGCTCAACACATATGGGCTGTGAACTTCCAAAATGTGAGCAAAGGATGAGCATTGTCTTTGGCTTCACACTTTAGAGGCATGATTCCTCTATGTGGATTATTCAGTCTTGTGCTTCTGAACATAGAAACCCAAAGCTATTCTAACAGGCTTTTAAAAAGAGTTCAGCCTCATTTTTTATTTTTCTTTTTAAATCCACAACAGCTTAGTTAGACCTTTACTTCTAGTTCCCTTCCACTGGTCTTTGTGGACGTAGTTCAGTTTGCCACTCCAGTGACACGAGATCAGCTTATTTAGGAGATCCCAAACCCAGCTGGCATTTAGACCAAGCAATACCATATAGATACTGAGGGCATAGTGAAACCATCCATTCTAACCTGCCTTCTTTTGCTTTTAAGTCAGTTTGACTTTCCAGCTTTCAAGTCTGAAGGATGGAGAATTGTTGTGCTGGTGTAGCATCTCAGTTCAGGTTTGGAAGAACACTGATTCTTGCCTGAGAGAGGGAGTGGGAGCACACAGCTGGCGTGCATGGAGGCAGAGGCACCTCACCCTTTGATGGCAGCGAGATACTGGATATAAGACCACTCTTAATAATAAAGAGGGCAGTTGAGGCTTCTCTTCAACTACACAATCCCATGGTCTTCCTTGCATTCCAGAATAGAACCCATGCACTGATAAAATCCATGTGGGATCTTAGGGTGACTTCAGCTGCTTAAGCATCAATTCTTAGCTGGATTTTTTAAGTACAGCTGAAGTGACCTAGGGGTAGGCTGCTGCTGAAAATGTTGCTACTCATTTTTTCCTCCTGGCTAAAGACTTCTCATTAGCTTTCTGGTCCTGAGTGAAGATGGTGAAGCCTTGTGCTGGTGTAGTTTAAGCTTGGCTCCCATAGGGTTCAGGTGAGCACCCATGCTGGTGTAGGGTGTCTGTGAAGTGGTGGCCTGGGTTATGAGAACAGGATCCCCTTTTCTGGTAGAACCCACCTGTTTGAGATGAGAGTTTGATGTCCTATCCTGTTAGCCAGCTGCCTTAATTAGACTTAGCGGGACAGTTTGATAAAAAGGCATTGACTTGTTTAGCTTGTTTAACGAAGCTGGTGAAGGGGCTGGAGAACAGGCCTTATGAGGAACAGCTGAGAGAGCTGGGGTTGTTTAGCCTGGAGAAGAGGAGGCTGAGAGGAGACCTCATTGCTCTGTCCAACTACCTGAAAGGAGGTTGTGGAGAGGAGGGTGCTGGCCTCTTCTCCCAAGGGACAGGGGACAGGACGAGATGTAATGGCCTCAAGCTCCACCAGGGGAGGTTCAGGTTGGACATTAGGAAATAGTTTTTCACAGAAAGGGTGATTGGGCACAGGCAGAGGCTGCCCAGGGAGGTGGTTGATTCACCTTCCCTGAAGGGGTTTAAGGGGCAGGTGGATGAGGTGCTGAGCGACATGGTTTAATGTTTGATAGGAATGGTTGGACTTGATGATCCAGTGGGTCTCTTCCAACCTGGTTATCCTGTGATTCCTGTGATTCTCTTCCCCTTTCAGAATTGGCTCCTTCTATTGAGTTCTCTTGCTGGAACGTTAAGGTCAAGGGCTTTTGTCCTGTAGCTTTCCTTGTATGCAGGGTAGGGGATAGATGAGAAGCTTTTTCATTCTGTGGTCGCCTCACTGCTCTTGGAGGCATTTGTGAGAGAGCAAGTGTGTGAAATCGGGAAGAATTCAGAAACTGTACATATGCAAATTCCCTCAATCACTTATCTGCACTGTTATTGTTTTAGTGTGTGATCTCATGGCTAAAAATCCATTTTCTCCTGTCAGGATCATTTGTTTTCTCTGTGTCAGATGCCACTTACGGGTGGCAGAAGGCTACTAATGCATGTTAGATGTACTGAACCTGTGAAGAGACAGTGTTTTAGGCAAAGCAGCTTACAATTTATTGGCTTTGTTCTTCTTTTAAAAACCTTATTATTACTTTTTCTCTAGAGCTGTTGAAGAGAAGGTGAAAGATTCTGTGCAGCTTTCACGAGTGTGGTCATGCTGAGAGCAGATGGTCCGTTCTTGGAAATGGTCCCAAACGATGGATTACTCATCTGATGCAGAATGATGAGCCAAAATATTGCAGATTCACTGGGACCCACTCTTTGACTCCTTCAAAGCTTTGATTCTTTTAACTTCTCAGTTTTACTTGTCTGCCCATTTTCTTGTTCAAAAAGACCTTCAATTAAATATGCTCAGCTGGAGCCATAGAGACTGTAATAGTTTAAAATGGAACTGGTGCAATGCATCGGAACTGAGGGGAGGGAAGACTTCGGAAATATAATTTCTTGTATAGTGCAGCTTAAAACCAAAAACAAAAAATCAATTTTCATTAGGGTTGCCAGCGGAAAAGCGGCAGCACACAAGTATAATAGACTACTGCACTTGTCAGTAGTATCACTTACTAATATTTCACTTACTTGAGCCTGCTCAGATTTCCCTGTGTGCATTATTTCATGTTTGCATGTGATCCTCACTTTTAAGTCATGTTAACAGAGAAAAACGTGTTTGATGAATTCTGATACAGGATTAAGGAATAAAACTCCAAGTCATAAGAAGCTGAGAAGTTGATTATTATTCATTGTAAATGTATTCAGTGCACCCATCGTTTTGGAAACCAATGGCTTGGTGCTGCAGAAACTAATCTGGCAGGAGCATTTCTAGCTAAGTCCCTGACTGATGCTGAAGGATATATCTAATTTTTTTCCTTCCTGACTACTGCTTTGATTTGTCATGGTTTTTCTCAGTATTTCCTTTTCTGCAGACAACTGCATACCTACCGCTCACTGTGCAGCTGCCAGTAAAACATCCCATAATCCATTTTGGAGAGCAAAGAGCTCCCTTTGTCACTGCCCTGGTGTCACTAAGCGATGTAAATGAGTGGCTTCAGCCAGACGGAATTGCTCCTCCAGAATATATTGTGTTTCCATTGGCCTAGAAGGGCAGCAATCTAGAGCAGGTTTTTATCTATGGCATTTGATAAGTTGATGAAATTACATAGGCTGTGGAAGAAGCAGCCATGTAACTTCATATTCTCTCAAGTCCCTTCTTCACCATCCTGTGGTTTGACGGCATTACTGATAACGCCATGGGGTTGTTAAACAAGGGTGATGTTCTCCTCAACGTGCTTAGCAGCATATGGAAGAGGATCCTGCACCCTGCTTAAACATCCTCTATGTATGAGGAGTCTTGGCTGTCACAGCCCTTGTCCTGCAGGGAACAATAGCATGAGCAGAACAAAAATTAGTGAGGTTTTGGTCTTGGCATCTTTATACCCGTCTGCTGAAAACGTTTTCATTATACAAGTGTGAGGTATGGAAAGAGTAATGGTGATTTGGAGTTGTTTGGTGTTGATTTTCTTTTCTTTTCTTGTTTTTCCCTACTCATTTAAGGGCTCTTGCCTTCTTAGTCTTTGGAGGCTGAATTACAAGAGAGATCCTATTGGCTTTCCTGAAAACGTCTAATTTTCCTTGAAGCGAGTCTCTTGAATAGTTCCTGCTAATGTTGGTGTGATGCAGGCTTTGTTGTGCCTGCACAAACACAAGCCTCATTTTACTTGCATTTACCCCAATTTAACTCCATTAAGTACAAGAGAATTGACTCTTTCTTCCCACTTCTTTCTCAGAAACAGATTTAACTGTACTATTTTTAATCCAGTGAGACTTTAACTCTTCAAGGCAATGTGTTAATACCACTGTTCCTAAATATAAGACCCAAGAGCAGAACTGGTTGCAATGAGTGAGTTACCTTTAGCTGTAATTTTTCACCAACACTTTTAAGAGCTGTAATCTTACTTGAAGCGGTGGCTTTGTGTTAATCTGTACCATTATTTTTAATAGAGGAGAGGTTGAGGCACATGTGTTCATGTTGTATGCATGTATTTTAAAATTCACTATATGAAGGAAAGAAGTATTCCAGTCTGCTGTGTTTCTTGCTGTCGGTATCTTGAGGCATGGGAAGCGATTACTCTCATGTAATTGAGTCCTAGATGTTTATGTAGTACTAATTTTATAAGTGGCTTTGAAGTTATAAAGCTGATTTCTTGAGAGAGAGCAGTTTGCAGCTAATGGAGGAGATGCAGGACAAGAGCTGGGACAACTAAGCAACCTGCAACCCACCACGTTTGTACTGCAGTGCCTCCATTCATTTAGCCCCAAATAATTTTAACTCCTGTTAATTCACAGGAGGTAGGGTACTAGGGAAATAATCTGGAATGTATCTTAATAGCCCCTCTATTTAAAGTCATCAGTTTAAATGTCGTGAATGGAAGGGAGCACGTGTGTGAACAAACATTTTAATAATTGAAATTTTTTAAAATTAGAGGTTTGAGGTTTTTTCTTTTAGTTGAGCCTTTGCTATAAGCATTCTTAATTACACATCCAGAAATCGTCCGGTTATAATCAGTCACGTGCTTATGCTCTAGGCAAGAAAGAAAGACGGTGAAGGCAAGAATATTTTCCAGGAGTAGGGTCTGAACAAATTTCATCATTAGTATTTGAATCTGTACCATATGAGATGATGCATATTGCATGAGGTTATATAACACTATGTTCGTACCATGCTAGATGCAGAAAAGACCCCTTTAGGACTATTGGAGGAAAGTAAAGCTGCACTAATACCTCGCAGGGCAGTTTACTTGTCAGCATGAGTTTCTGAAACCATGACTTGCAGTCGACCAGAAGAGCCCTCCCCCTTTTGCAAACCAGATCAAATATTTTTACTTTTTTCTCTTTCATCTTCAGTAACTCCAAGGTAAGTCAGATCCATTATACAGCCATTTTTCTTCAGTTAATTTCCAGTTTCTTAATTAGTTGAATGAGGAAGCTGTTCTGACTCGGGGACCTGGGCACACACCATGACTACAGAAGAGATAGTAACAGTGTAGGTGACTTGGAGGAAAGGCAAAACTTTTTTTTTTTTGCTGGTAGCGTGGTATTATATTGCTTTAAAATAAAAAATGATTACATGCTTTAAAAATTTAAGTCGTCTAGCCTAGTGGTTCCAATTGAATTAACAGATTAGGTAGAACTTGTTACTTGTAATAATCAATGCTCTTCATTTAGCAAGTACTAACAGTTCAGATAGGATCTGTGGTGGTGTTATCTATAAACTGTGAGTAAACTAAAATCCATTCTTGGTAACCTTGAAATTTATCCTGCAGGTTATTCACCCCACATTATTCATCCACCTTCTGTGAACAAAGCCATCCCAATACTTAATGGCTATTGTCCAGACTTGTTTACTAATCACTGCATTTTAATGAAATTAGAGAAGTTGTTTTTCCATGTGTTTCCTTTTATTCTAGCCCAAGTAAGTGCAAATAGGAGTAGTTATTCCATGTTTTCTTTACAGACTTTTACTTGTTCAGTTGGGATGCTGCTATCCCCCTGGGTTAACTGGCATAGTGGGTTGCAGCTTACTGTATAGCTGAGTGCTGGGAACTGCTGGGCTCTGTTGTTTAAAAAGTGAATAACCAAGATCAGAAGACCAGAAAGATCTGGATTTATGAAATTTGTACTCCTAGTTGCTTTTGAATCTGTTTAAACATGGAGCTGCTTGGTTAAATTGGCGTGTTATCCAAATTTTAGACCCTGTACTTAGAGAATTTTTCTCTGTATAAGAGAAATAATTATAAAATCTTTGTCTGTTATCACCCAGTTGTCTGAGGGATAATTTAGTGAGGATTTATTTCCCTGAAAGAGCTAGTGAAAGCTAACTGGTGAAGCACAATCCTTTTTGCTCAAAACCGTCTTGTGCCTGGACTTTCTGATCCATAAACTGGGCTTGATGCCCTGCTACTGACATTGGCTTGTTCTTGGGGATTTTTTTGCCTTCTCATTGTTACACCCTGAAGATCTGTTTCCTTTCATGCTGGAGCGAGAGAGATTTTGACAGCTGAACTGCTGTAAAAAAATGAGATGGCAAAATATGATAGGCTGTATATAAATGTATAATTTCACTTCAGGGAGCAAATGTCATTTACATCTCTACTCAAGTTGGCTACGAAACCTAATATATATTAATGCAAGGCGGCTGTTGAAGGTAATATTATTATAGGGCAGACTTGGACATGTCTGTGTCTGGTAGCTGTAATATATGCATGGCGGGTAGTAAACTGAAGTGTTTTTCGAAGCAGATGTTAGAGGATGTGTGAGGCCAGAGTGGTACCTGCACATTCCCCTGATGCCTGTGAGGCAAAAGAGGGAACCAGCTCCTCTACAAACACAACTGAGAGCCTCCTGTCTTCTCCATCTTCCCTTCAGTCCCATTTAGGACACCCTCAAACCCAGGAGCTTCAAAGATCTGCTCTTTTTTTTGGCGTGTTATTGTGGCAGATCACTATCTCATTGAGTCCAAGGACAGCGTGGGCATTTAGACGAGTGGAAGTGTTTAGTATTCACAAAGGTGCATGGTGAAGCAGCAATGTTGAAAGTATTTTTATTTACATGAAAATTATTATTTATTGTGGCAAATTCTTTTGTTAAAAGTAACACAGACTTTTCAGTGTCCAGACTTTGTAATTTTTTTCTCTGCAATTACCTTTTGTGTAGGTGCAGGCAGCACCATCCCTGGTAGGTACTTTTTTTTTTTTTTTTGTGCGCTGGTTGTGCTTCCCTTGTCAGGCCAACAATTCTCATTCAACTGTAATCTCGTCTTTAAAAATAAGACTGTTAAATGAGATAATGACTCTGGTGACCAAGGCAAGAAAGGAGGATTTTGTTTGAATTAAAAAGAATTATTTTTAACCATCGACAATTTCATGTTCTCAGAAAAATTTCATTTTAAACCTGGTAGTGCTTGAGAGTGTTATTAAATTAAACAGCAAGGCAACATTGGCAGTCAAATCCCTAAATAAGTTGGAAGGAAGTCAGAGATAGCATGTTTGCTGATTATTTTAAACTAAGCCATAAATAAAACCTAATGCTTCCTTTCAGCTATAGTATTTACTTCTCTCCTGATGGGTATAAATTAAAGTCAGTGAATCCCTGCTGGAGCCCGAGTGAGCATAATTCTTTGTAATGTGCTAAAATGGCCAGCTCTAATATTTTCTAGGACTGTTGCTCCTAATGGATGTGGACCTTACATTATTTTCTTCCACGGCAAAGTATGTTTCCATTTGTGTAAGACAACTGCATCTTTATGTGACTCAGTTGTTTCCACATACTAAGTGGAAGAGGAATAAGAAGAATAAAAAAAGTGTCAGTTTTAATCAATATCATCAGACATAATGGCAATTGAATTCTACCTTGCTGGTAATATATTAGGTATGTTCTGCTTTATCTTCTCTTGCAGAATTGATTTGCCACTATTCAGTTTGCATGGCTGTTGTCATGCAAATTGTGGCATTTCTCCCCCATTGACTGCACAAACTGAGATTAGATTTGAAAATCGAGTCTCACTGACCAGCTGCTGCGTTATTTTTCATGTGATTTCGCCTTCCTTCCCTTACGAGTCCCCTTCCCTTGTTTTCACCTTCTCGGCTGGCAAGGCACTGATAATGTGGTCTCTGGGGAGCGGGGTGGGAATCGGTCATGTACAGCTGGGACTGAAGCGTGAGAGCACGCCCGGGATGTGCTGCTCTTTTTAAGTACCTTTTGCTCATGGTTCTCTGAAGCCTGAGGGAAAGGGAGAGGAGAGAAAGTCTAAATTGTTCTGTATATTGCAGTGGGATGTAGAAAATATTCAGGATGGTAAGTTAGGCAGTGAGCAGTTGGTTTTGTTTTACTTCTGTCCGTGGAGATAGAGTGCAGACTTGGGGAAGAACTTGCTGTCTTAATTATGTGATCCAGCGTGTCCAGCAGATAATTTAAAATCAGGTATTAATTGAAGTTGGGGATGCTCCCTCTCTGGAATTGTTTAAGGCCAAGCTGGGTGAGGATTTGAGCAACCCAGTCCAGTGGGAGGTGTCCCTGCCCATGGCAAGGGTTTGGAACTGGATGTTCTTTAAGGTCCCTTCCAACCCAAATTATTCTATGATTCTATGATCTTGAAGGTCTCTTCCAACACAAACCATTCCACGATTCTAAATTAACACAGGGATAGCTGAAGGCAAAACAAGTATCAGAACAGGGCCTGTGCTTATAAGCTTTATTGTATTTTGACTGCTTTTTCAGAGTGCTGATAGCAGTGTTTAATATCAGTGTTCTATCACCTAGTGGTTAACGGTGTTCAGAGTAGATGATAGATAAAATGTTTGGCCTAGGAGCAACAATTACTGTAGACTGAGTTTACCATGATCTAAGTTTCCATTAGCTCTAAAAAGCAGAGGTCAGTGGTTTAGGGGCACGTGAAGGTAGATCTTGTTTCCAATGCTTGAGGCCGGGGAAGGGAAGAAAACCAGGTGGGTTTCTTAAGTTTACGCATGTTATTGAACTGTTGCATAAGGAAAAATGCTAAAATACATTAAATTGAGGGAAGGAGCAGGGACTAAGAGAGATTTGAGAAGAAAGGAAAAAAAAAAGGCAGATAAGAAGAGAACAGTAGTTCTCATTGTGACGGTGAATTCTTCATCTTCACCTTAATTGTTTTTGGTCACTTAATGTAACATCTGAACACCAGAGAACCCTTTGTGTATTTATCCATAAGACGGATAAAGGAATACTTTTTTTTTTATAACATAGAGATATTAAAATCTCTGCAAATATTGGGCAGTATTATTTACCTTTCCAAAAAAAAGACATTAGAGCACTGTAGTGATTCTAGATGTAAATATACTTATTTTAATATGAAGTGCTAGTGGAGGCAAAGCACAAATGTTTTGTACTTGAATTGTAGCTAGCATAATCATAGTTACTTGTAATGCTGTCATTGGCCACCTTAGTAGAAGTGTAATTTATCTTTGATCTTTGGCATCCTGGCTTGTATCAGAAA
>WAAB01007203.1:50376-63525 GCA_013389865.1 Piaya cayana
ATTTAGGCTAGAGATTAGGAGGAAGTTTTATACGGAAAGGGTCATTGGGCATTGGAACAGGCTGCCCAGGGAGATGGTTGATTCACCTTCCCTGGAGGTGTTTAAGTCATGAGTAGATGAGGTGCTGAGGGATATGGTTTAGTGTTTGATAGGAATGGTTGGACTTGATGATCCGATGGGTCTCTTCCAGCCTGGTGATTCTATGATTCTATGATCCTCCTGGATTTTAATGCAATATGGTAATTTTGAACCAGTTGTTTTGGTGTACTATGCTTTCTGGTGTTGAACGTATGGACTAAATAACTTGACTAAGGCCCGAAGGCAAGAATAGCAGGCAGCAATGTACCTGCATCTTAGGGTGCTCCCCATTGCTAGCACAGCTTTCAGGCAAGGCTGGGCTGGGACACCGATTTCACGTGGAAGAGCTAGGTGAAGTAATCATTGAAACAGCCCTGTTCCCCTTTTTGTAGCTGCCTTTCTGCTTCCCAGGTCAACAGAGACTCCTGTGACAATGTATTGACTCAAATTGGATGGTACCAGTAAAACCTGGAACTTATTCTGATGATTGGCTGGCCCCTTTGAGTAGTTAGGGTCTTAGCTTGAACACCCTTCTTCACCCTGGGTCTTTGCATCGGTACTTCACTGTCTTCTGCTACTTGATTTCAGCTGTCTTTAGGCTCAAAATTTGGCTAATGTCTGAAACAGTATTTTTAACATATATTTCTTTATGGCGTAGCTATCAGCATGACTGATATGTTCAATAAGATTAATTTTATAGGCCTATCATGAAGATTTTACTTTCACGAGCTGAACACATTTCACATAGCAACAGATTTGACATCTAATATGAAATGTCATAGAAGACTTATCCTAAAATACTGTTAGTAGTGAGTTTCTTTGTACATTAAAAGAAAACATGCTCAGTAAATATATGGTCAATGGTGTAATTTACTTGAGGGGCAATATATATGTATTTTTCTTATATAAAAAATAGATTGGATCTCTGCATAAAGCAGAATGTAATTCAGTCTTACTGAGGGCAGAGGAAGCCCTTGGTAAGAGTAAGATAAATAACACTGTATGTAATGTGTTATTACTCTATATCCACTTTCAGATCAGTGATGTGTCCCTTGGCTCGTTCTTAGATTATTTCCCAGCAAATAGGTACCTGTGGTGGTGCACACAAATTAAATGAATGAGCAACTCTTTGTGGGTGTGGGCTGCGCAGACCCTTGTGGCTCAGTCAGAAGGTGCTGTCCTCACCTGAAGAGGCTGATGCCTTGCTTGCAGCATCTGCGACTACTTGGTTTAGAAAAAACACAGTCTTAGACTTGTGTTTGTTTATCTTTTATTCTCCCTAGGAAAGGGTCACCCTGTAGTTGTTGAAGGCAAAGTGACTGGCACTGTCCTCCCACCTGGACTCCCTGCTCCTAAATTAACAGTCCAGAAGTTGCTTTTCACTTAAAGATGCTCATTCAGGTTTCTAGGCAACCGAGCCCATTTTCACTTCCCCCCACTGAGAGATAAGAGCTGACTCCTCATGCAGGGAGGCGAGACCATGATGGATTTCAGCAGCCTTTAATTTGAGCTGAAAATAAAATGTAGCCCTTGGATGTCAGAGCAAGTCAGCTTTAAAAAAAAAACCCACAAAACCAGCAACAACAAAAAAAATCCCAAACCACACACCAACAAAAAAATAACCCAGCACAGCGCTGGGAGTGATAAGGAGCAAATTGCCACTGCTAATTAAACAGTCACAAGAGGTATTGGTAAGACTGGTGCCTCTGTGCAGGAGCCACATGCTCCTCAGCCCTGCTGAGAAGAGCTGTTGTGTCTTAGCCCAGTTGTCCAAGGGAGGTGGGAAGGGAGTATCTTCTTTCCAGTTGGACTCTTCTCAGCTGCTGGTTGGATCAAACAAAGGTGACTTTCCTCCAGCTCCCTGCTGTCTGATGGCCAACTGCTGGTGCTCCCTCCTTTCCCAACCACACAGGCAGAAGGTGCTAAGACCTGACTCACCTTGGCATCGCAGATCAAACAGGGAGCACTTTATAACAAAAACTTGCTTATGGCAGCATGAAAGAGGGGTTTGAAAAGACCTGGACATCTCATAGCAGTATTTGGGCAGTGGTGTGATGGATGTGAAAGTAGCTTCCAATAGTCATGTTTGGAAGATGAGGTTTGGCACTGTCCCCCCTTCCTTAGGGAGTTGTGCAAGCCAAATGGTTGCTGTAATGGATGTTGGAGGTGTTAGCAATTTTACTCTTGGGGATGTTAAGGCAATTTGACACTTAACCAAACTTTTCGCTGTTCTGGACTCTGTTCCATGTAGTGATACTTCACCCTGGATTCCCATCAGTCTGAGAATTTCCTTTGAATTCCGTGCTTTCTTAACCAGAGTTTCACGAATCCTGCTATGTCCCTATTGACAAAACAAAGGGAAACTGGACCAATTCTCTGGCCTGCCTTTACCTAGCAATCATTTCTAGGTAACTGAATTCACCATCTCAGACTAGTATCTGCGTATGTTCAGTTAATGTCCTGCAGATTTTATAAATCCCTCCTTAACAAGGAATTATTTTATCCCTGCCAACTGCTGTGTGATACAGCTGCGTGGTGACAGATACTGGCTTGGTGCTAGCAGACAGACTTGATTGTTTTTTTTAAAGTGCAGTGACCTGCAGGGCTGCTGTGTAGGCAGAGCAGATGAGCCACTGCCGCAGGTGCAGGTGGCTCTGCCTGCTTTAGCTCTTCCCTGGCAGTTTTTGCGTGCGGATTAAAGACCTCTCATTCCGTGGCTTCTCCTGTAATCTGGAAGACAAAGAGGGATGGATGCTTTTAGGGGCAGGGGTTTTGTTGTTCTGTCTGGGGTTGTGTTTGTCCTGGTTTATTGACATATTGGTATTCATTTAATGTCTTAGAGAGTCTAAATTGAGGGCAGAGGGTTAAATGTTATCACAAATTGTAGCTGTGTTCCAGTATTCATCACCCTTCTGAGGTCCTCCTCCACCCTCCCTCTCCAGCTCTCCTGCCCTTCTGTGCATCCCTTCCATACTATTCCCCTGGATGCATCTTGTTATGTTTGTCTAGACTTGCTCCACTCAAATTAGAAAAATGTATTTTACGTATTGCACAAAATAAATGAATGAAATTAATTTTGGCACTGCAAGAAGCGAGACACAAATAGCTGCAAATAGTGTTAACCTAGTATATTTGGGAGCCTGGCTTTCCCTTGTACTGACAGTCAAAGGAGTCAAGGCTGATATTCTTGTGTAATGGAATTTTTATTGACAAGTGTTTTGGTTATTGGGGCTTTGGTATTAAGTCAGCTATCTTTTTGGTATATCTGTACATATATATGTGTGTGTGTGATTTTTTTGATGCTATGTTGCCAGTGTAATTGGCTAAACGTTTCCAGGAACATAACTGGTCTTCCTTACAGAAGTTTTTTGCTGTGTTGTCTTTTCTTGGCTTTGATGTGAACTAGATTGTAGTTTTTGAAACTAAACAAAGCCATTCTTTCTCCTCTACCACTCAATATTTCATTATGTCTCAGATACAAAATATTTTCTTGTTTTGGCCTTAGCCCTTCACTTTTAATAAAACTTGAAATATACTTTCTACATAACTTTGTTTCAAAGGAGGCATTGAATAACTGAGTGAAAAGCATTGAATCTGATACATTAATTACATTTAAATAAGGTCTTAAAAATAAAATTTTCTTGTTAGCAGAGACTGAGAAGCCTATTAGTCTATTGGAATTTTCACAGCAGGAAAGCAAATGGTGTTAGGAAATGGATTGTGTAGAAAGACTAGTAGACAAAATTGGGCAATTAAATACTATATATGGGAATTGCTTCTACTTACCTGTTTCATGGGTAAGTTTTTTTTTTTTCATATCACTGTGAAGCAGGAAAGTATTAATGCAGAGGGAACCAGTGTGCAACAGCTCAATGATACTTTAAATTACAGCATGTGACATGCAAGATCAGGCTATGAATAAATAACTTTTCTTACATTTCAACACTGTTTTGTACCGTTTTGGTATTAGATGTTGAATGAACTTAAGATTGTGCCGTAGGTTGCAGCTGGAGTGACTTTCAGATGTGTATTCCAGATTGGTAGTAGGTTTAATTATTTATACTTACATCTCTGGTATGCATACTAAGTCATTTTGACAGTGTAACTCTTGCTTTCCAGTATTATTTTATTAATCTCACAGTTTGAACACATGAAGTGTTCTTACTGAGATGCAAAACTTAATAAATAGCCCTAACACCTCACATCTGGAGCTGTGGGCAGATGTCAACTCAAGAGGTTCCACTGAATGCAAAGTTTGCAGAAAAAGACAGACTGCTGGGTTTTTTGACAGCTGTATGGAAGGGAGGGTTATAAAAATATCCATCTATCACTCATGACACAAATTGTTCATCTCTCAGAATGGCAGGGTTCTTGTTGATGCTTTTTGATTGCAGGGAAGATCTGATGATACCCAGGCACAAGGCTGAAAAGGTCTTGGCTCCCTTGCAGCGCCTGTACCTGTTGGCTTTTTGAATTCCCAGCACTGATGTTTGCTTCCAGGTTTTTTTCTTAGTTGTACAAAGGGCAAATAGTTGTGTGGGAGACTTTGGAGTCCTTTTCAGCAGCATCACAGAAGGGCTGTGCCAAAGCTGAAGCTCTGTTGACTTTTACAGGAATACTGAAGTTTTGCACTGTTAAGCTTTAATAGTTGTAGTACAAATATCAAGGAAGTAGATTTAAATTTTCTCTCAGTCTAACATGCTTCTAGGCTAGGAGGAGAATGGATTGGGAGTAGCCCTGAAGAGAAGGACTTGAGGAGGCTGATGGATGAGAAGCAAAATGTGAGCCAGTTATGGATGCTTGCAGGCCAGAAAGTCAGCTGTATCCTGGGGTACATCAAGGGAAGTGTCACCAGCAGGGTGAGGGAGGGGATTCTCTCTCTTCACTCTGCTCTTGTGAGACCTCACCTGGAGCCCTGCATTCAGTTCTAGAGTTGTCAGCACAGGAAGGACATGGGTCTGTTAGAGCGAATCCCAAAGGTAATCCTGGCACAAAGATAATCCGAGGGTTGGAGCAGCTCCCCTTTGAGAACAGGCAGAGAGAGCTGGGCTTGTTCAGCCAGAAGAGAAGGCTCCAGGGAGACCTTATAGCAGCTTTCCAGTACTGAACGGGGGCTACAGAAAACCCGAGGAGAGGTTCTTGATCCCTCAGTGGTAAGTGCGCTGACAGGATGAGGGTTAACGTTTTCAAACTGAAAGAGGGAAGATTTGGATTAGATTTTAGGAAGAATTTTTTTCCTGTGAGGGTGGTGAGGCACTGACACAGGTTGCCCAGGGAAGTCATGGCTACCCCATCCCTGGAGGTGTTCAAGACCAGGTTGCAACTGGGCTTTGAGCAACCTGATACAGTTGGAGGTGTCCCTGCCCATGGCAGAGGGGGTTGGAAATGGATAAACTTTAAGGTCTGTTCCAATCCAAAACATTCCATGATTCTGTGATATACAGTCTTAGTGAAAACTGCTTGCTCTTTCAGTTTCTCCTTTCTGCAAAAGATGCAGTTCTCCCAGTGTTTGTGTTTTGTTCTGTAATTTCAGCAAAGATCAAGTTACCAACCACGCTGTTGGGTATAAGCTTTTTGCTTGCTTATATATACATATATATATTAAACACCAAATGAATATTATTTCATACTATATGTGTGGGTAAATAAAAACCATCTATACTGACCTTACACTGGTGATGTGATCACAGTCCTTTATGATAAGGGCTGAGATCCTGTTTTATGGAATCGTAGAATGGTTTGGGTTGGAAGGGACCTTAAAGATCATCCGATTCCATCCCTGCTGCCATTGTCAGGGATACTTTCAACTGGATCGGTTTACCTTGAACACCTCCAGGGATGGGGCATCCGTGACTCTTCCAGACAACCTGTTCCAGTTCCTCGCCACCCTCACATTAAAAAAAAAAAATTATTATTCATTTAAATCTCCCCTCTTTCAGCTTAAAACCAGAGTCCAATGGAGTACACAGTACTGAACGTGATAGGTGGTTCTGTTTTATCAGGTGTGTGAACTGTATTAGTATTTTAAAATTCTATTTCTATTCAGACCATCTTCCATTTGTACCTTTTCCTGTTCCCCAGAATTGGAGGTAATATATCAATATCCTAGAATTGCTTCTTTATTTGCCTGAAGAGGAAAGGACTGTTACTTGTGTTTATCCCCTTACTTAAGGGTTTTTTTTCCCTCCTGGAGTAGTAAATATACACTGGTGCTTTGCTGTTTTAGAGCCAAGACCCTCTTTTTCAGAGCTTTGCCTGAAGGGAAGCACCTAGTACAGTTTTCATACCCTTCCTGCTGCTAGTGATGTGATTGGCAACACGATTTCTGCAAATTGCCCGCTCTTATTTACAGCTACATATACCTATTGTTGTGGTGAAACATTTTACACAGTTCCTTTCCTCCAGGGTTCACATCACGTTCACAAAAGGGCAGTCTCAAAGAAGGTGACTGAAAAAAATGGGTGGATGAAGTTTGTGTTTTACTTTCTTCTGCTGCTTTATTAGTGTTGGGGACGATTTGCTTTCAGCACCTATTATTCTTCCAGTTTCTCCTGGCTTTTATAGGTATGGGTGATAATTCAAGGCTTTTTTTTTTTTTGATGAATAGCTAAACTATATTCTTTGCTTATGGGATGCAAATGTACTTCTTTTCCTTTCTCTGGGCAGAGAAAAGCGAGTGGGTTGGTAACAACGCATTCAGCAAAGACTGCAAATCCTATCTGCACACAATGATAAAACATATCCCTAAAAATGTAAATTAGCTCTCTTAGTCTCTAAGCTAATTTTCATGTGTATAGTGGAAACAAAAACATAATAAGGAAAGATGTAGCTGTTTAACCAGATTATCTTTAAAAAGTGACAGAGATATATGCTGGCTAATAGCCAGCTCCTGGTGAAACGTCTGCCTTACAAAGCACGTTAAGACCTTTCCTCCTCAGAACAGCGCTGTGCTTTGTAATCAGGGAAAGACAAAGAGTTTAATTCTGTTTTGTTAAGCTGCGATAAACTGGACTGCCTGATTAAGCCACCCTGTTCTTCAGATGCCTCCAGGGGCCATTTGGCTGCTTGAACAGGAGCTAGAGGAGGTCTTGCTGTGTCAGGACCTCCACTTACAGGCGTGTTAACAAATGCTATGATTGACTGCTCTTCTTTTTGGACAAGAATTTATCTTTGTTCCCAATTAATCAAACTATTTCTAGACGTTTTACATTTAAAAAGGAACTGAGAATCCACCATGACTGTGGGCTTCATTGACTGGAAAGACCATTCGATATTTTTTTTGTTAGTGGCACCGTGACAACTTCTAAGGCAATTTGCTCAGATAGATATGCCTGTGTTGCTTCTGGTGGAGATGATGGAACTTTACTTACTAGAAAAAAGAAATCTCCTCCTTGTTGTTCCAGAATGGCACTGGGGATGGGTCCTGTGTGGTCTGGACTGGCTCCAGCAAACATCTGTGCACTGCTGTAGTGGGGAGCAGCTTTCTTCTAACTTGGTTGCCTTCTAACAGGGGCTTCGCTGTATGAACAAACCCAATAAACTCGATATGTGCATTGCATTATACAGGCCGTGTGCTTTTTAATTAAACACCTGCATGCTATACTTAACTTATGCTAATCAGACCTAACTAAGAGTAAATAAGAATGCAATCTTTGCTTCGAGATGCCATCATCATGGGGCTTGCTTACAGCCAGATAAACGTATCAGTGTCTGCTGCAGAACATAAGCAGTGGTCACCTGCTGTTATATGTAAGGGGAGAAGAGGAAAACTTTCTTAATGGAAATCACACAGAGTAGGGACCAAGACCAGCTTTTTCTTGTTGTAGTTGTTCGATCTGAGGCTCTGACCACATTCTGTCAGATGCATAAAGTGTTTTGGATCAAGTACTTTTTAATGATGCTGGAATTAGAAATGTACAGTTATGGAAAACAGTTGATATGAAGAGATGGTGATGAAAATAATTAATATTTGGTAGAAGTTGGGTCCAATTGTAGAAGTTACATCAGATCACTTGTATCCAAAAATCTCAACTTTTTTTTAGGCTTTATTGCTGCTGGTGTTAGTGGGCTGCTGGCATGGTTCCTCCACATCTTTCATGGTACTGAGGGTAAGAGGACGTAAATATTAGCATCCTAATGCCTTAATTGCACACAACTGGTGTGGAAGTGGGCTAGACAGGCGAAAGCTCAGTTTCACATTTTATCTCTCTTAATTCATTGCTCTAAACACAACCAATGCTTGACCTAGGTTTTAGAGCTGATAAAAATGGTTAAAATGTATTTTTGCAATCACATTTATTCAGATGAACTGGTAGTTGATTTGTTAATTTCTGGCTGTTTGTGGACTGGGTTGATTTCAGTCATGCCTAGTTTGGGTGTCTCCACATGGCACAGCATGTCAGAATGACAACCCTGGATAAACTGAAGAGGGGTTGAAACCTCCCAAAACCTCACACTCTATTCTCCGAGTGACATATCTGTGTCTTGCTAGTTGTGGTGTGAGCATCCTTACATTGATTTCTATATTTCCGTATCAAACTGACCTCACTTGAGATGTATTTTTCTTATGTTGCTGTTGTAGCTGATTTTTTTAAATTAAATGTGGAATAAAGGTGTTGTGAGAGTATTCACAAGAGTGTTGATCTATAACAGCGTGAAAGCACTGTTAGTGCTAATTTAAACACAAAATATTTGAAATGCCTGTTATGTTTTGCACTGTCTGCTAATTCTGTTTCTTTCAAGGTATCCATATTATCTTTCTTGCTAAGACAACTCTTCTCGACTCTAATAATTTCTGTAGATCATGAATTAATGACTCAGTACTGCTTAAAAAAAGGTCTAGGCTACTAATATGCATATATATTACCCACATTTATAAACTGGGAAGTGTAATTCTTACAGCAGTTGATGGCTCTGCTTATAGATTTGCTTAAAAATAGAAAAATTAATGTGCTGGAACAATTTTGAAAGGCCCATAAATAATGAGCTGAGGACCAAAAGCTTCAAACATATCTAAGGTTATGTTAATTATGATAAATTAGGTTGAGAGGTTTGTTAGAAGCCTTTTAGCAACTTTGAGCCATAATTATTGCACATAACTGAAAGCATGGAGATGACAACCGATGTGTCTCTTCCTGGCCAGCGATTTATCTTTGCAACTGTTTTTGTAATGAGTCTTCAGTATGGCGCACACAAGCTTAGGCCCTGGCTGTGGTTTGGTTTATCAACTCTAATGGGAAAGCTTTGATAATTGGCTATGCAAAGTGGTCCAGCTCTGCCTTACATGTGTTAGACCTGACAGCTGACTGTCAAAGACCTGACAGCCCAGAGACTAAATCCAGCATCGTGATGCTTCACTCTGATCTGTTGTTGTCTTCTCAGAGTAAACTGAAAGTAGAGTGGTTTGTTATCTACTCTGTTTTGTTTTTTTTTTAAACAATTAGCGTGCATCTTCTGCATGTATGTTGTTAAATGGGATCGCTGGAGGTGTTCAAGGTCAGGTTGGATGGGGTCTTGGGCAGGCTGATCTACTGGGAGGTGTCTGTGCTGTGCTTATCACAGGAGGGTTGGAACTAGGTGATCTTTAAGGTCCAACCCCAAGTATTCTATGGTTTTATGAATGTTAAAATCCAGACCGAGTCCTCATGATTACAGATGTTAGTGTGGTCTTGAATAGGAGGAGAGGAAGAATAATCTGTTTTTCCTGAGCTGAGTTTGGCTCCCTGGTGCTGCCAGCACAACCCACTGCCATCAGAGCTGACGGGTTTGTGTTCCATCAGCTCAGGTGGAGGAAAGCCAGCTTTTCATAGCCGGCTTCATCTTTGCAGAGACTCACTTTCCCCGAGCTGCGCTATTCTTTTCTTAACTGAAGACAAGGCACCGTGCCAGAGAACATCAGGAAGAAATGTAAGAAAAAAAACATTCAAAGCTGTTGTTCATTATTTAAACAGTGGTAGCACCAGACCACATGTATGAAGAGCAAGAGGTGGTGGGTTGGTTTTTTTTCCTTTTACACCAGGCATGTTTAATGTGTATCTTCACCAGGATGATGTTTGCATTGAACTAAATTGGTTCTTTTAAACTAACAAAGTTAAATTGGTGCAAAACTGTTAATTGTTGAGTCCTCTTTACATCACTGAAGAAACAGATAGGAACTGTGTAGAAACTGGAAAGAAAGTAGGTAAGATTTCATGGAGTTTACAGTGGTACAGAGTTTGTGTAGTGTGAAAATTCCAAGTTGTACCTGACGAGCAGATTACTGGAGTCTTAAAATTCACTACCACTAAAAATGTTATGTTCAGCTAGGGATTAAAGTAATCCTACTACCTGCTCACAAAATGCCATCTCTGCTGTGCCAGAACTCCTTTCAGGGATGAGGCTGTGGATGCTATTGAGGAATCTGAGAGCTTTTGGCTCTGAGCACAGCCTTTCAAACACCTTGGGCTCTCTCAGCTGAGGGATAGTGAGTGACCTTTGTGATCCGATGGAGGAAAAAGGGGCAGGCCAGATATTTCTTACTCTGCTATTACCTTTAAAGATCATTGTGATGTTTACCTGTGGCTTGACATATAGTTTTGGGAGTAGTCTTACTGTAATTGAGTTAAAAATATATACTGATATCGCATGCTGGAACAAACAAGATAAATCAGCCCTATGGTAAAATGTTATTAGACCTTATTTCTGCTCAAAGAAAACACATTATTATATCTTGTTCCATTAAAGCTTCTGGTTTAGGGGTACCTAGAATCAAAAAAAGCAAATAAGAAGTGAAGTTGCAGGAGGTGGAATAGAGCAGTTAGCGGTTCCTGGGCTGTTGTGTGGATGAGTGATGAAGCTTCATCTAGGACATTAGGAAAAAAATTTTCACAGAAAGGGTCATTGGGCACTGGAACAGGCTGCCCAGGGAGGAGGTTGAGTCACCTTCCCTGGAGGTGTTTAAGGCACGGGTGGACGAGCTGCTGAGGGGCAAGGTTTAGTGTTTGGTAGGAATGGTTGGACTCGATGATCTGGTGGGTCTCTTCCAACCTGGTTATTCTATGATTCTATGATCTAGAGCTGGATATTCAGCGTGATTATTCCCTTCAACTTTATTGCACACATCTCAAAACAACTAGAAGAAGAAAAGACAAGTTGAAGAGAGTAATCAAAGATGCGACAAGACTCTCCAAGAGGAAACTGGTGAAGGCTGGGATGCCTTCCATTTGCACTACTGGAAATGAAAGGGTCAGAGAAAGGCACCTCATCCTATAGGGGAAAATAAATTTAGCAACTCTGGTCTCCCTCTCACAGCAGAGGTGCAAAGAAGGAAATGATGAAATAAAGTGGTGGGATCTTCAAAACAAATACAGGAAGGAGGATCATTTATTTATTTATTGCAATGAGTTATGAATTTTAAGGAATTCATTGTTAACCACGGAAAATGACCCTTTAAGAGATGATCTGCCCTGGGAGGTTTATCTGTCAGGCTGTTGCCTTGGGCAATTCAGAATGTCCGTTCAATTCCAGTCTGGACAATAAAATACTGTTACTTTCCAGGTCCAGATACAGGGATTTTGGTTTATTTTTCTCTTTTATCTGGAAAGATGGGGAAAACGGTAATGTAGGAACAGAATATAAAATATCAGAAAACATTTTCAGTCTTTTCATTGTCAGGTTAGTCTAAAATGCTGTGATACCGTAACATTTTCTTTATGTTTTAATTTGAACAATATTAATATCTTTACTTGAGCATGCAGTTTTCTGTTCATGTTAAATTGCTGGCAGAGGTAGGGAATTTGATTAAAAGTGACTACAACAGAATTTAGAAAATTATGAACCTTAAAATTGTGTGTTTTTCTTGAGAGTTGTACTGTAGGGTTTTTTTTGATGTGACAAAAAAAAAGAGGCTAAAAGGTTCAAGTCAGAAAATGTCACTTAGAATCATAGAACGGTTAGGGTTGAAGGGACCTTAAACATCATCCAGTTCCAACTCCCCTGTGATGGGCAGGGACACCTCCCACTAGATCAGGCTGTCCAAGGTTCCATCCAACCTGGCCTTGAACATCTCCAGGGATGGAGCAGCCACAACTTCCCTAAGCAATCTGTGCCAGTGCCTCACCACCCTCATCATGAAGAAATTCCTCCTTATGTCTAATCTAAATCTGCCCCTCTCCTGTTTATACCCATTGCCCCTAGCCCTATCACTACAAGCCTTTATAAATGGTCCCTCCCCAGCTTTCTTGTAGGCCCCCTTCAGGGACTTCAGAAATGAGAAAGAACCGAAAGCCTAAAGTTCTCAAAAGCATCATCACATACTTTGAAATTAAGGACACTCTGGACTGCTGGTCTGTTACCAGGGATGTCATGTGTAGATATTAACATGTTCCCTCACTCTGGTGGTATAGTGGTGGCAAGAAGAAAAACAAGATTCCACTTAAGCTTGTCTGTGCATTCAAACATTGAATTGAATGCAAAATAAAATATACAATTTAGATCAGAAGAGGGGAAAAAAAACTGCTAAAGGTGATTTTACTCCACAACTGTCAAGTTTTTTTTGTNAGAAGCGAGATATTCAATTTTCCTTTTGTTTCTATAAAAATAAATTGACTGATGTGTCTGACCTGGGATCCAACCTTCCTTCCACCCAAAATAACAGCAAACTTTTAATGTTTGCTTCTGTTTGTGGATTTGCTCTTAGAAGCTTGTTATATCCAAGATCTCTTTGTGCTCTGTCCATAATACCCTTTAACATTAATAGGAGTTACATGGACATATCCATTGGGAAAGTGTTGTGGTGACAGTGTATGACTCGATCAGCTATTTGCTAGACTGTGGTATGACGGCATTTCTGATGTTTGGCAGTCTCTTTAAATTAGTGCACCAGAAAATGACCTCAACTCTGTTTGCCACAGTGTCTCCTTGGCTAGGGACTAGTGGTGGCCCATGTTGCCCTAGCAGGTCGGATTGGCAAGGACTACGCTACCAGACGTTAGTCAGCAGTGGCTTTATGAGACAGCAGGAGACTCTGGCAACACGTCTGAATCCAGAGAGGGCAAAAAAAATGCCCCCAAGCTTGCTTTTGCTGGCACTCTG
>WAAB01007204.1:0-10628 GCA_013389865.1 Piaya cayana
GCGCCCCGCGCAGCGCCCGCTCCTCCCGCGCGCAAACAAAATGGCGGCGGAGACTCCCCCGGCCCGGCCCGGCGCGAACCATTCGGCAGCAGGCGGTGGGGGGAAGCTGCGGAGCAGAGACCGCGATCTTGCCCGCCAGAGAAGGGACACCGCAAGGGACAGTAAAGTTTTCTGTTTAATTAATTTTGTAAAGTGCCTCGGTTGCCTTTTGAAGGCGCTCTGAAACGGGCAAGGCGGCGGCGCTGCCTCCCCTCTCAGTAAGGATCCCCCTAGAGAGGTAGGAAAAGTGGTTCCTCCCACCGAGAGGCGGGTTAGGCGCCAAAGGCAAGTGCAGCCGAGCGGGGAAAGTGGCGGGGAGGGCGGCGGGGCACGGCGCGCCTGTAGGGGGCGCTGCAGGGCGGGGGCTGCAGGGACGGGAGCTGCAGGGGCGGGAGGCCCTGGATCCACAAGGATCATAGAGTCCAACTTCTGTCCTTGCACAGGACAGCCCCAACGTTCACGGCCTCTGTCTGCATTATCCAAATGCTTCTTGAACATTGCCAGGCTTGGTACCATTGTTGCTCCCCTGGGGAGCTGTTCCAGGGTCAAATAGTACCCATTACAATGGTCACGAACAGTAATCATCATATTCCTACTGGCATTGGTTGCTTTTCATGTTAAGGTCTCTCTGCTGCCAACGACACAGGGTCAAAGGCCTTTGAACAGCATATTTACCCTTTCATCAAATTACATGAATAGGCTTGACCAAGATGAGAACAAAGTTCCCCATAATTTCAGGGGACCTCATCAGAATCCATCACCTATTCCAGCGTGTGAAACAGACCAAGCTAAGTTCCAAATGTTCATGCAGATTTAAAGCTTTGGAAAGACTCTGAACCTCTACCTACACTGAAGAACTGAAATGTTCTCACAAAGGAAGCACAGCATGGGAAATCAAAGTCCTCAGAAAAAAAAAATCCAGCGTGTGAAACAGTACAACATAGCATAGACTCCTTGAATGTTGTGAGTTGGAAAGGACCGACAAGGATCACGGGGTCCAGCTCCTGTCCCTGCACAGGACAGTCCCAACACTCACACTGTGCCTGAGGGTGTTGTCCAAATGCTTCTGGAATGTTGTTGGTCTTGGTGTAGTGACTGCTTCCCTGGGGAGATGTTCCAGTGCTCTACCATGCTCTGGGTTAATCTTTTCCCAACACCCAACCTAAACTTCCCCTGGCACATCTTCCTACTGTTCCCTCAGTCCGACTATTGGTCCCCAGAGAGAAGAGATCAGCACCTGCTCCTCCTCCTTCCCCTAATGTACCCAGGGTGAAGTAATGAACAGGAATGGTGCAAAATACTCTCAGGAGAACAGAAAGATTAGTCTGACTCTCTTCTCACTCCTTGACATTCTGGAGAGCCACTACCTAACTCCCCAAAGGATCTGTCAAACACACAAACCAAGCAAAATGAAGGAAAGAAACTTTAATTTTCTTCTAATCTCTCTCAGTTACAGTGAAAGTGTTGTGACAGTTGTTGTGACAACAGCAGGGGCATGATGTCTCAGAGAAAACATAGATTCCTATTTCATAGAATCTTCAGCATTGGAAAAGAACTCTTAGATCATCCAGTCTGACTGTCTTCCCAACACCAATGTGCCTGCTAAACCATGTCCCTAAGTGCCGTGTCTACATGTTTTCTGAATACCCCAATGGATGGTGACTCCACCAATGCTTGGACAGCCTGTTCCAATGCTTCATCACTCTTTCAGTAAAGAATTTTTTCCTAACATCCAGTCTAAACCTCCCCTGGTGCATTCTGAGGCCATTTCCTCTCATCCTATCACTTGCTTCTTGGGAGAGGAGACCACCACCCACCTCACTACAACCTTCTTCCAGGGAATTGTAAAGAACAATTAGGTCTCCCCTCAGCCTTCTTTTCTCCAGGCTAAACAATGCCAGTTCCCATAGCTGCTCCCCATAACACTTGTGCTCCAGACCCTTCACCAGCCCTTCTCTGGACTCGCTCCAGCACCTCAACATCTTTCTTGTAGTGAGGAGCCCAAAACTGAACACAGGATTTGAGGTTTGGCCTCACCAGTGTTGAGTGCAGGCGTACAATCCCTTCCCTACTCCTACTGCTCCGAAAGTGCAGCTGTAGCCAATGTCTCTATACACGCAATAGAATTTAAAGCTAATGAAAATCAGGTTTAAACAGAATGGGCTAGTTCCTGCCTCTCCTAGAATAACAGGTGGATTAATTCCTTTCGTTGCTTAACAGAAATCCTCCCCAGTCCCAACCATTCTTAACAGCCATGTAATGAAATGGTTTTACTAAAAGCTCATCAGGAGGTTATTGTGACAGATTTCACCCGCACCTTTAAAGAAATGGTTCATTTCTTCTTCAGAAAGCACAGTCTGTTTTATAACTTTTAAATGGCTCAGTTCAAAGGCACTTGGGAAAAAATATATTCCCAATTTGCATTTTTGAAATCCCTTCCATTTTAGTATTTCAGGGAATTTTAATCCTTAAATGAGTCTCACAACATCTTTCTGGGATTGGCTTATGTAATGGAATTTACTCTTCACTTTTTCTGGGGTGAAGTGAATCACAGATGCCAGTATTTTGTGTCCCAGCTGCCTGGCCCATCCAATGGGACTTACTGGCAGCAGAGAGAAGATAATTTGGGAAAGAAAGGGAAGTTGAATTCCCTACTTTTCCTCACAATATGCTTAACCAATTCTACACTTGGTCAAAATAAATATTTCTATCCATTTCTGTGTTAATATTGCCACATACATAAATTGCACAAATCTACACATTCTAAATAAACTTGTAATTTTCAGAATCTCCCCGTGAAGCACTCAGGTGGGAGAAAACAGGAATGTTTTATGCATTTGGGACTCCATGGCATCGCACAGCAGGCAGTGCGGTCTGACCTCTGCTGAAACACGTCAGCAAAGGTTTTGTCACAACAAGCAGCTGGGATATCACCTCACTGACAGGCTTCTCCTGCTAAAGACCACGGGTGGAAGGACCAGCCTGTGTTACTCATCCCAGCTATTCAAAACTAGTTTCTCAGGGCAGTAATAGGCATAGAAATGTTCTAAAATTGATGGGTTTTAAAATACATTCCTCTTTGTCCTCTACAGAATGCCTTGAGTCATGTTTTTGAGCTTTCCTTTGTTCAGAAACTTATTTTCCCTTAATCATAGACTTCCTGAGAGAGGATTTAACCTTCATCTTCTGAAGATGGGGTTCAGAGTCACCCCAATGGCCATCAGCTAAGGAAAATTTTGCCTTTTCTTTTGATTGCCGCATTGACATTATTGTGTGTGGAAGCACACCTGAAAACTCTGGCTCATGGTGCACCAATGAGTGCATCACCCTCTGTATTTTGAACAGACACAAATAAAGACCTGGATTTTTTTATCCCCAGGTGTTAGTTTCCTCTTGCAAACTTTGGACGCACAACATATTCCTGCAGTTTTGAGATGACTTATGTGTGCGTACAGCTGTGCACAGACAACAGATTATATTTATTCATAGGAGTAAAATCATATCTCACTGTTATTTCATAAACAAATACTCCCACCAGTGTGATGTGCTTGCAAAAGTAATAACTGTATTCATTAAGGATTAAGTGACAAATGATTGTCTAGTTCAAAGAATGTTTCAGATACTGGCCCCTGCATACAGGTTCTGCCACATAGTGTTTGAGGGAGCAGAGGGGGTGGGGTAGGTATTATATTTTTTGTTATTCTTTTGGTTTTGTAGACCCTGCTGAAAATATGCACCCAACCCAAGGGTGACGCGTGTCATCTTTATTATGTCAAGTTACCGTGGTTGTAGGAGTGCAGAAAGCTGGCAGCTAGTAAAACAGCACACTTTATTCAGAACCTAGAAACATATAATCAGTGCTTGCTGCTCCCGGAGTTCAACTTGCTTCAGTAGGTGCTGCAGAGTTTTTTTTTCCTGTGGCCCTGTTTTACAAGCAGCGTTTTTCTATAAATACGCTAGAATTAAACATTAGCATTAGAAAGGAGACAGTGGGAACATTGCTTTAATTCATCTAGGCTTCATTGGCATAAAAATACTTCAGGCATTTCTTTAACGAAGCTTAATGGGAACATATAGATGGGATTTCAAGTCTGTAGTAATTGTTTTTCCTTCTCAAATAGTAAAATTTATCTTAGAAAAAAACATGTTGAAAGTATTGGGGGGGAAAGCTGTTTAAGGGTATTATTAACCTCTTCTATTACCACTTTCAGTTGTGAACTGACATGTGCATAGGCTGCTTTCATTCATGAATAGCTGCAATCACTGAGGTATTTACTGCCATTTTTAAAGGACTGTAGAAATCAGTAGGCTCATCATAAAACCAATCAATTGTGCTTCATAACTTGAAGTCAGTAGCAGGGTAGGCAGAGCACTGCTGGGGGCACTTTTTGTTAGTGTCACAGCAGAATCTGAGGAATGAAGCAGGGAGCTTGGCTTTGGTTAGGCATGTCGGTTAGACCCTGCAGAAACCGGTGTTAATGCTCTCAAAACACACAAATTCATATTCTAATATTCTAATTTCAGCTTGCAAAACAAAGGCAGGGAGAAAGCACCTTGCCCAAGGGCAAGCAGGGGGACAGCCAAGAACACATCTCCCCCTTAAACTACCCGTGTCAAGCACAATCCTAAGGCAGCAAGGCCATAGTGCATCTGCCTCTCACCTTTGAATTCAGTGGAGATTCTAGCAGGTGAAGTAAGAGAAGCCAGCCCTTTTCCTGAGTTCGTGCATTGGTCTCTGTGCTCAACACAGCAGGCATTTGGGGAACAAGAAGCACTTATTCTGAAAAACACGCAAGCAAGTCATACATAGGTTTCCTTTCCAATATTTTTTTTTCTCAAGTAAAAATACCCAGCTCTTTTGCCCTCAAGCCCTGTAATCGCCCCTGTGCCTTGCAGTGCAAGAGCCCATCCCCTCACCAAAAGCTGCAGCAGTGCCTGTCTTTGCCAGTGAGCAACTGCCTGTCAGAAAACTTAGAAGAGAAATCCTTAAGCCTGCCAAGACTCTTAAGCTCAATTTGATAAAGGGTGAGTGTAACTACAAGCTCAGATGCTGGCTGCACAGAAGGATCTGTCACAATGGAAGGGCACCTGTTCCCACACCCTGCAGACCCTTTTCTTGCCCTGTTTTGACTCTGGTGCTGATGTTGTGGCAGGCAGCAGACACCCCTGCTCCCTGCAGCAGTCCCCGAGAGGTGCTGGGGGTGATATGCCATAAGGCACCCGTGTATCTGTATACAAAGTGGATTTGGGAGGGATCTGGTGCTGCTGACCCATGCTCCTTTCAGAGGAGGAGAGCAGAGCGGTAGCTGCTCCATCACTCCTGACAGCCCAGCCCTGGGTGGCAGCCAGGCAGTGGGCAGCCGTGTGGCTCTGCTGCCCAGCATCGCCTGCGGATCATCAACAATTCTCCACGAGGCGGCTGCCTTGCATTTTATAACTTGCCGAGTGTGAAAGGGCAGCCACCCTGCCTGGCCCCAGAGGAGCTGCCAAGCTCTCCTGTTCCCTCACCATGGGTGTTCTGCTGGCTGCAGAAAGCAGGAACCCCTTTTTTGCCTTTTCTTTTCCAACTCTGTCTCTATTCACTTTGAACAACTCACAACAGTCAGGCAGTTTCATTTTTAAGAAATAGTTTCTCTTAATCTTTATGAACCTTTGAGTGTAGAAAGGTAAATAATTATTATTGACCTATAAATATTCATCCATAAACCCACTCATCCAATAGCATTTTTAAGAAAGCAAGCATGCTTGTCAAGAAGAGAGTGGTAAAATGATGTAAAATGAACAATAGAAAAAGGTTCCTTTTAAAAGTGGTGTATTTTATTATGAATGAATCTGCTGCAGCTTTACGAAGGAAAAGCTGTTGCTCTGCTCACTGCCTTTCAACCGAGCCTCTCTGTGAATAGAATGTGGTTGTGGTTGAACTAATTTCACTTGGTTCACTAATTTTATACAGCAGGCTATTGCACACACATGAAATGAATTACACACATGGGTGCTGTGCCAGGAGCTCTGCCAACAGGCGGCGTGGGTTGTGCAGGCTCCCACTACGGGGTGAGAGGAGTTGCATCCTGCCAAAGGGTGAAACCATGTATGTTTTTCCTTCTCTCTGATGCAACAAAAAGCTTTGTTGCATTAGGAAACTTCGTAAAAGAAACTATTGCACTGCATTTTTTTCTTTTTTAACTCCAGGGACAAGGGAAAATGCCCATAGTCAGCTGTTCCTGAGGTCAGCAGTGCTACAGGGCACCCAAAGATGCATCCTCGGGTGGGTCAGGTATGAAAGAGAAGCAAATCGGGGACCCTAAACCCCACAGAGTGATTGCATTCTGTTGCTGCCCCAGCAACAAGGGTGGCAGCCCACAGCACCCCTCAGCTTTGGTGGCAGCTGCCCTGGAGCAGCTCTGAGTTGGCACCAGCTCACTGACATGGTGAGTGGCTGCTTTTTTGGGGGGCTGCACAATGTTCTGGGAGTGGGGGAGCACCTGCCCATCCACCAGCAGGGCTCAGGGACGACAGTATCAACTGGTTCTCCTTAAAATCAATCAGAAGCAGGATGACCTCTGAAGGCCTGCCTAATTTCAAACTCCAGGTGAAGATCATCAGCTCAGAGAGCAGCGCAAGTCTTGGAGATCAGGAGGTGAATTAACAATGGTCGATTTTACTTCCAAAGAACTTCATGTTCAAGTGAGCAGTAAATGCAGTCTTGGCGGTAAGAGAGCCACGCAGACATAGATACATACATCCCATCTGTCAGACTAACTGCTCAGTCAGAATAACTGCTCGCTCTGAAGCTGTGTCCGCAGAAAAACTGATGATTTGCTGTTATGAAAGACTGGCTGAGGGACAGGGGGAAGTGGCAGTGCCTGTCTGGGCCCTGGAGGTGTTGCTGGTTAGATGATATCATTGACCAAAGGAATATTTTGCAACCCATTCCCAGCAGTGCAGGACACACACTAACCAAGGGCCAGAGAGACTCACTGGGGAGCAAAGGGTGGATGCAGAGAAGTGGCTGAATATCTGCAGGACAAGGGGCAGAGAGAGCCCACGTGGGTCTGCAATCCATGCTGCCTCATTTGGGGGCAGCTTTTTCACTCCCTGTGGCCAGTATCAACAAAATTACATTGACAGAGATGCCAGACTGGACATTTGACTTTCACAGAGCATCCCGAAATACCAAAAAAATCCCTTTCCTCCTGCATCTGCTCCTCATTAGCACCCTGGAAGAAGGCAGCTGCTGTAAATTTGTAATTAAATTAGAACAAAAATCATTATTTTGGCTGGCTGCATCCATCCAACAAAGTAATCAATGTCCAAACTGACAAATTGCATCAGAATCCCATTGCCTGGATTTCACTCCCTTTTTGAGCCATCCGTCTGCAGCCTTTGAATCTGCAAACAAATGTGATTTTCTAACCCGAGCTCCAAAACCAGCCCCAGGAAAAGGCCAATTCCTTTCTGCGAGGCATTTTCAGACTCAGGCAAGTGAGCTGCTGGCCTTATGGCGTCTGACCCACTTTAACAAGTTGCAGCAACTTCACCTGACACGGGTGGCTGCCCCTAAGTGTGAAATTTCCTCCTGTCCTTTGAAGATCAAAGGACAGCAAAGACAACTTCCAGCTTTATCATGGAAACTAAACCCACTACCCCAGGGATTACCTTGTTCCTCCCTCCCCGTTAGCACTCAGCATTTCTCAGGCTCTTCCCAGGCTGAGCCTGGAGGCAGCAGGACATCCTTCTCTTCTCACACCCAACCTGGCAGGCTTCACCAGTGCAGTTTTTCACAGTTTGGTCCAAATAATAGGTATCTTTTTTTTCTCTTTTACAGCCCTCCGAGGAAGCACTTCAATGTTTATTCTACATGATCTCCCCTTGCCCTGGCTCACTGTGCCCTGCCTCCTCTGGCATCCTCAGCTCCCTCACTGTGGGGGGCTGAAAAGAAGGAAATGAGAAGAGAGACTGAGATGGGGACACTGTCTAAGGGCTCTTAGCAGCACCCTGCTGCTGTCTGCAGACATCTCCTACTTGTCCCAATGACCTTACCCTAGGATCCTGCAAGCCAGAGCATTGAGCACGGCCAGTAGCCAGTTATCCAGAAGCCTTCTGTTTCCCTATGCACACGGCTGAGACATATCCCCATCAGATGTCACATTCGAGTCCAGAATTGCTCCTCGCAGCTGGGTTTACTAATCAGAACTGCCAGGCACCACTTTAGCACTTAGGAGCACATGGAACAATGTGCCCTCCCCTTCTCCCCACTGGTGGCCCCTGATCAATTCTTTCGAGCGTATCCGCCTGCACATGTCATTCTGTCTGCCAGAAAACCAGCTGCTCCTCACAGCTGGATTTAGTAAACTGAACCATGTCAATGTTTTAGCACTCGGTAGCACACAGTTCTCTTGCCACCCACCCAGGGCTCCCATCGCCTGCTTCCTGGAAGAGTGGCTGCTCTACCCCACAGCGGTCGTGTGAAAGCACTGCCTGATTGGTTTTGCTTTTAACCCAAGTAAAACATTATATCCTGGGGGGGAAGAAAAAAAAGAACCACAACCCAGCAGACTCACTCTTGCAAGTATGGGACAATATGGCCTCACAAGCCCAGTACAATAAATACAACATGGTAATGAGATTTTGTGCTTAGGATAGCCTTTGCCCATGGGTCTAATGTGCATTGCAAACATATGAAAAAATCTTTATGCTTTTCTCAGAATGAGATCAATATCGTTATCCCTGACGCAAGGCAGGATGCAGAGATATACAGATAAGCCTGCAAGAAACATTTAGAGAGAAATTCAGGTTTGCTCTAGCAGCAAAATGCTTCTTGTGTGAGCAAAGCCACATCAGCAAAGCTCTGCTTTGTACCAACAGAGCAGAAACATCCTCTGCAGGAGAAATGGACTGTGCTGTGGAAAACACAGTTTTGCCGCTACAATCTTTTTTTTCTGTACTCAAGGGATCCATATGGTCAGCTCAGGTCTCACTCCTTTTACACTTTTGACAAACGTGACTGTGCCAGCAGGAGGGTACAGAGCAGCTGCATTGTTTGCCCTGGAAAGCCAAGAGCAGGGTCCACAATCAATCCTAGGCTGCCCAGGGACCACCAGGGCTCTCCATTAGCCACAGTAATTACTTGGGGCAAAGTGGACATTGCTAAGGAGATGGCAGGCTGAAAGCATCTCTAGGTGACAAATGCGTACAGTTGTGCATCCCTGTTAGAAATAGAAATCTGCTTCATCTTGGCCAGCCTGTCAGAGCCCAGCCGGATGGCACTTAATGGTCATGCTGGAATTCGCATCAATTGATTTTCCAGTTAACTTGACCTAACATGATTGGAGGCATTAGAGCAGAGAGGATATACCCATTGTTCCCATTTGAGTCCTGTAGTTCTCATATTCAATTTCAATGCAGCAGTGAGTTTAGTTCCAATTAGAAAAAAAAGGTTCCTTAAAATAAAGATTTAATGTAAAGATTAATCCAGGACCTAATTTGAAGCCCATTGTGTTCCAGAGCCATCCTGCCTACTGAAGGCAATAGGCTTTGGATCAGGGCCTGGAGGCAGCTCACAATGAATGACAAGAGATGACTCACTATCAAATGCCGTGTTCTTTACAAAGGAGTCTCAGAAAGGGAGTATCTGTGTGACAGAAATAAACCACTATTCACACACACACACCCCACCACCCCAAAAAAAGGAGATCCCATGAAAAACTACATTATTATTTCACTCGGGAGACTTAAGCCTCATCTGACGAATGCTTAATTCTGTGAGTAACTTCATGAACATGAGTAGGTCAGTAAAACAAAGTCTGCAAAACAGTTATGCCAAAGGGGGTTGAGGTCTTCATCAGTTTGTCTGCCATTTCTGAGCATCTAATAGCCCCTGCAGATCAGACGTCTTTATGTGCTGCCTGTCCTGAAGTCCTAGTCAGGACTGCAGTGAGCATGGGCTGAGGCTGGGGCAGGGACACCTGTATCATGTAGGATTTACACTACAGGTGTTCCCCACTTCTACTCATGTACAACAGGTCCAATGGGTCCCATGCATGTTTGTCCCTTAGACATAGTTTAGTGATTGATAGGAATGGTTGGATTCAATGATCTGGTGAGTCTCTTCCAACCTGGTGATTCTAAGATTCTGTATTTTCCTCTCCTGGTCTTTAGTTCTGGCTTTCTAGGTTTGTTTGGTACTTGTACAGCACAACAAATCCTGCTAGGATTCCCAGGAGCTACAAATATCTTCCCTGGGGTAGGCTGGTACTTCAAAGGGATACCTAGGGGCCATAAATCCTCTTTAATAACTAAACAAAGCTGGAAGAAGTGCTGAGCATTTCAGCTATGACCACATAAGCCACTTCCCTTGGAAACTTTTACATTCCCTGCAAGTACTCATAGGTGGGATGGACAGGGATGCAGCACCACTGCTAACAGAAAAAAGAATCCGTTCGGTGGACCTTACTTAGATCACAGAATCACCAGGTTGGAAAAGACCCACCAGATCATCGAGTCCAACCGTTCCTATCAAACACTAAACCATGCCCCTCAGCACCTCATCCACATGTGTCTTAGACACCTCCAGGGAAGGTGAATCAACC
>WAAB01007204.1:10812-29445 GCA_013389865.1 Piaya cayana
CACACCGTTTCTGATACAAACCAAGATGCCATTGGCCTTCTTGGCCACCTGGGCACACTGCTGGCTCACGTTCAGTCGGCTGTCAACCAACACCCCCAGGTCCTTCTCCTCCAGGCAGCTCTCTAGACAGACTTCTCCTAGTCTGTAGCACTGCTTAGGGTTGTTTTGCCCCAAGTGCAGGACCCGGCACTTGGCCTTGTTAAACCTCATCCCATTGGTCTCTGCCTAGCAGTCCAGCCTGTTCAGATCCCTTTGCAGAGTCTCCCTACCCTCCAGCAGATCAACACTTCCACCCAGCTTAGTGTCGTCTGCAAACTTGCTAATGGAAGATGTCAGACTACTCTGAACTTTTAAGTAGAAATAAACAGATTAAAATGACCCCACATTTTATAATGCAATGGTAAAACAAAGTAGGACTTTGCCACTGATGCCCTGGTGTCAGAACCTCATCTGATTTTCTCTGATGACTCAACCTATTTCACAAACTATTTTCATATTCCTTATTTAGCAAACTTACTCATGTCTCGGTAAAAGCCTACGATGTGATAAAGCCAAGGAACCGTAATCTGTGGTACTGGTAACACCTCCTACACCAAAAAAAAAATCCTACTTCCGTATTTATGTGGCTCTGCAAATTGGTTCCTGTCTTTTTCTCCCCAGAGAGTGAGCTGGCAGTGTGTCTCCTCTCCAATTAACACAAGACTGTGAAAAGTGGAGATAGAGGGTCAAACTCACCATGCCGGAAGCCTCAGTTACTTTTGCCATGTTACAAGCACATTTGGACATTTGACTTCCCAGCAAGGCAAGTGTTGTTTTTAGCATACAAATAACACCCACAGAAAATCTTGTTCTTTCAGGCTTTTTCTCCAAAAAAAAATGCACCTTGCCACCAGAAGTCAAGAATCTAAGAAGAGTTTCCTGCTTTGTGTAGCTCAGGGACCAGGGATGGGCATCTCAATGCAAACTCCCCATGGACCCAGTGAATTTTACCTGGGTTTTACTGGTCAGGATGTAGTTTCTACCTTTTGCGAAGTCCTTTAATCGTAGAATCATAGAATCACCAGGTTGGAAAAGACCCTCTGGGTCATCGAGTCCAACCATTCCTATCAAATACTAAACCATATCCTTTAACACCTTGTCCACCCATCCCTAGATGGAGAAATCTTTTTAAACAGCATAGGTTGCAAATCACACCAGCAAATGCATGGAATAAGAGGACAACATCCACCCATCCACCCCCACCTCAGATCTCTTTACAATCTAATTTGCAACCACGTAAAAATGTGTGCTTTTTGTGGTAGGTTTTTTTGAAGGGTTTGTTTATCTTGAAGGCAGAAAGGAAAGGCAGCCTGTGGAAAGCAGAAACAGGAGCTGAGCAGCAGCACTTAACGCTTGCAACATGACTGCTCTTTACAAGCCTAAAAGCTCGGGACCAAATGCTACATGGCACAAACCCTGCGCTGTCCCGTACCAGGGTATTAAACAGCCCCCAGATGATGTCCAGGACATAAGGGTACTCCATCAGGAGCATTAATGGAGAGATGCTCACATTCTAGCACAGTCCATAACCGGCGTGTCCATGGGCAGCAAAACCTGCAAAATCCCCTTTCCCATGACATTTCCGCTCAACTTATTTGGATTCAGGTATCATAAGGGATAAGCTCTAAACAAAGCTTTGCCTAAGGGTTCAATATCCCTGGCATGTTTCCATCACTTGCATTTTCTGATGTCTGAAAACGTGCTGCTATAGCCTTCCCCTTGCTGTTACAGCTACACGGACCTCTTTCCATCAGAACTTTGTTTTTGAGATTCCTGCTGTTTTGCCAAGCTTAGCTGGCAGATGGACACAGATGCACTGAACAACCCAGTTCAGCCCCCATCACTGTTAGCCCCCATCCTTCAGCTCTGACATTCCTCACACACCTGCCTGATCTGAACTTCCATCCCCAGAAGTGAGCTACACAAAATCAAGCCTATTGGGGCTGTAACTCCCCCCTAAAGCTTCTACCCTACCCAGTCTGGTGAATTTGTTCAGCACACAACCAACAAAACACTGCTGGGGCTGTTCCTTTCCCTAAGATGAAGATAGCTGTTGAGCACTGATGTCTGAAAGTAGAGAACCCATGTGGGTTCAAACTCATACATTCCACCTCCCAGCTAAGTGCCATCTTGACTTGTTCTACTCACCTCCACACGTTGGTGCCTGGAAGCAGCACGGGCAGGGAGGGAAGAGAGCATGTACTCTCACCCCAGAGTCCTGCAGTCAGATGGACATCATCCTCTCAGAGAAGTGGGATCTGCCAAGCTAGCCAAAGGAGCAACTGAGTTGGGGACAGAGATCTGACATTAGCACTAAAACAGCAAAGCAAGCACCAGCACAAACTTGGGAGCACAGCTCTCTGGGAGGCAGCATTTACATCCCACTCTGCCCTGGATGTCGAGGCTTCCTTCAACCTGCAGGGAGGAGATTGGGTTGGAACTAGCAGAGCAGAGGGGAGCTCTGCCCTGGGGCAGGAGCACAAACCTCAGGCTCCTGTGCCCAGGCAAGACAACTCCTCTTCATGCTCCTGGAGGGCTCTGGTCCTCCCTCCTTGCTGAATCCCAGCGCATCTTCCTCTGCCAACAGTATCCAGCAACGCACTACGCTAAAGCCCAGGATCAGAGTCACTCTCCAAAACCAGAGCAGCTGCCTCTCCTCTCTGCTAAATACCTGGCTCCTCCGCCTGGCCTGTGATCTTTTCCAGCTGCTGTGGTCGAATCTGCCAAGACCTGCAGTCCCTCCATTAACCCTTTCTGCCTCGTGCTCTGCAGGATCCCATGGCAGACATCACCACCTCTGCAGAGGGTTTCAGCTACCTGATCCCTGAGAAAAAAAAAACCCAAACGACAACTGGTTATTCCCCAGAAGGGGTTTCATGTTGTTTTGATAAGAGCTCTTGGCTACTCTTCCTGGCAAGGTTGTAGGTCTCCAGTGCTCAGGATGCAGCCACCCTCACTAAACCTAGCAGCATCTCAGCTCGGGTGCTTGTCAGGACCAAGACACACAGAGCTCACCAAAGAAAGCAACCAGATCTTTCAGAAAAATGGTTGATCTGCTCTTGCTAGATCACCTGCCTCACCTCCCCAGTGGCTGGCTGCCACATTCGGGTTTTCTGGAGCCCAGGTAGAACTGCTGCCACATCCCTCTGATGCAGGAAAGAAATCCAAGGCTCATCCCCATAGACAGCTTCTCATCCCAGTGAGAGGATGTTACAAATGGATGAATCCCAGAGGGCATAGATGCTTTATAACCCAGACATCTACCAATTTTTCAACTCCATAACTTGGAAATACAGATTTTTTTTTTTTTTGTGCTGCAGTGGTGAGCCAGAAAGAGCATAAGAACTTCCATCTGAAAAGGGACACAAAATTGCCTAGAGATGCTACCAATGAAAATTTTTTCATTAAAAAAAATAAAAAAGGAAAAATGAGCATTACCCACATGTCCATCCTGGTGTGGTGTTCACGGGTGGCCTGTAGCACCCAGATCATCACATGTGGCCACTCACAATCATTACATCAGGGATCAGGGCATGCGACATCCTATTGCGTGTGCTCAGGAAGGAAGTAGGAGCTGTGCCTACTTCAGATTTTCATCTTCAGCGAAGCCTAAATCTTACATTAAATGTGTGTGAATCAAAACAAAAGTGCCTGCCCAGCTACTTGGAAGTGACGCCACCATGACTCATACTCTGTTTAAAACAATCCTCCCCCTCACCTTCTCCCCTGCACAGAGATGCACCTTGGAGGCTTCCAGCACAGAGCCCAGGGTGCTTACACTCCTCCCTCTTTATACCACTTTTGTGCCATGGCCTTTTTCTCAGGTGACTTCTCCTGCCATTGAGCTCTGCCAAACCATTTTTGCAGCACTTTCAAAGTACAACAAACAGCATTTTTTTCCTGGTATTTTTTTCTTTATTTTTTTTAATTTTTTTTCTTACAATCCATATAAACCATTGCAGGTTTTCTTTCACATTCATGAGATCTCCTGGAAATTATTGCCATTTCCCATACATATTTAAAAAAAATAATAATAAATCGACAGACAAAGAGAGCCACTCTTTTCAGAACTCTCTGCAGACACAGAAGCCAATGCGAGCGAGAGAGAAACCAACTTTCATGGACAAAGGCTGGCTAGAGGTGACCACACAGGCTAAGCAAGCCACATAACACCGAACAAGACCACTTGACCAAACACAATACGCGTCATGAACACTGGGGAAGGGACAGAGGAAGAGCTGGCTTGGAGCTGAGCTTGTCAGTTGGGTTTTTTTTTGGTGTAAAATCCAGCAGTTATCTGATGGGAAGTAACTGGAATGAGGATTGTGGAGACATTCAAGTATTCTAGGGCTGTTCTTAAATAACAGATGGGGAGATAATAGCTCAGCAGGGCAGCTTGGTTAAGTCCCCTGCTTTAGTTAAAAGCACATCCAGTACAAAAGCAAATGCAGAAGTACAGGAAATGCCACACCTGAATGGATCCACGGTCTGGCTTGGTATCCAGTTACAGTGATCAATGCCTGACACTTCAGAAGGTGGAACAGCAGAAGGGATTTTTCACCTGGTCATGCAACAGTGTCCTGGGAAAGGAGTTCCCTCCTGCCACCCCAGCCCTTTGCTGTAACATGACACAGGAGAAGGGTGGAGGGAAGCAGGAGAAAAAGCTGAACCCATGTTAACTCCCACCACCACCTCTGCAAAAGTGGTGCTTTTCATTTTACTTTCTCCCCCGCTGCTGCTGTTTATTGCTTGAAACTTTAAATAAGGGTATTTTCAAAAATAAGAAGGGAAGGAAGGGGAACTGAGAACATATGAAATGGATTTCTCATTTCTCCCAAGGAATCTGGAAATACAGTAGTGGGTGCACACTATGTGGATAAAAACCTAAAAAAAAAGCACTTTTTTTTTTTAAAGAAAAGGATAATAAAAGTTCAGAGAATCTGCCACACTTAGAACACTTGCATCTTGCAGTCACAGCATATGTGTGACCCTCAACAACCGCTCCATCTCAGACTACGTCGATGAGGTTTTTCTATTGCACATTCATGAAATGTTCTTGTTGGGGTCACAGTTCGAATCAGAGGAACACACCAACTCCCGTCTGCCCAGGGTCTTCAGCAGGATGAAGATGCTGTCATCGGGCTGAGTTTCAGCTGGTGGACAGGGGAGTGGATGGGCACAGAACTCAGCACTGAGGTAGGAAAGGCAAAACATGAGCCTTCAAAGTTTTTGCCTAACGTCAGTTCTTCTGCAAAGAAAGACACAGCTTCTCTTTTGCATGAGGTGACGGGGGGGCTGGGAGTGGAAGACAAGATCTCTGACTCGTATTGTAGCAACTGGCCCATGAAGCCAAAGTTTGGTGAGATCAGGCTCCGGCGCTGCTTAATGTAGTCAAAGGCTTCCTCCAGGCGGAGCTTCTTTGTCTTCATGAGATACGCCATGCAGATGGTGGGAGAGCGTGAAATCCCTGCTTCACAGTGGACCAGGATTTTGCCCCCTGTTCTTCTGACATAATCTAGGGGGGAAAAAAAGTCATTGTAGACATCAGTTGGCGTTGGGGATGGAAAGAACTCTCAACATGCATCAGTGCTCGAGGTGGAGCCTAGTGCACAGCCAGTCCACCAGTAAGGAGAGGCTTGCTCTTTTGTTTGGTACTGAGGTTAACATGGAGATTGAAAGAGAATGGAGACAAAGCTCAGCCCGGGAGGGAGCTGAGATGCAGATGACACCTGATTTCAGAATCTGTGGATCCTGATTTGGTTCTTTCTGCATTTTTTTTTTAAAGTCCTTCTCTGTCTCCATCCCATACGTCCATTTTGCTTTTGGCACAACTGACTTTGCAAAACATCAAGAGGCACAGACCAGATATCAGGGCAATGCTGGTGCTTGCTATATCCGCATTTCTCCACCCGTGGCTCAAAGTGCTGACCCAAGCCCAGGTTGACCAACCCTCCCACTCTCAGGTCTCTCTCAAAAGCTGCTCACCTGCCTTCTTTTAATCAGCTTTGCTAGAAAAACAGGACTTCTCTTTAAAGTCCAATCCTAACTCCCTGCCCGGCCAGTTAGTAGTAAATGGTGGTACCAGGAGCTGGGTACTTTGGGTGGAGAGGCTGAGCTCACCACAAAGCACACACAAGGACTGGCAGGCAGTTGCTAATTACAGCCTGGTTAAAGGATGCTTGGACTTAAGTCAGGATATAAAAGGCTTATGCAAAGCACCCATTTTACACAACAGGAGCCACTGTGGTTACTCACACAACAAAATGATTGTTATTAGATTAAAGAGAATGTGCTTAAAATAAGCCCTTTCCACACAAAAAATACAGTTCAAAAATAGATGTTCTCTGCTCTATTGCCTTGAGCAATATAGTCAAGCTCCAATTTATGAAGAACTTTACTGAGTGTAGCACTCAGTGAAACAACACAGAGCTTAGCAAGTTATCATTTGCCTGTCTTCGATTGTCTGCCTGGGGACTAGTGCCACCACAACCAGCTATATTTAACTACTGCACATAATAAGGAAGACATGGATTTGAGTCATCTACACCACACGTCCAATTTTAAAAGAAAGTGAACGTTAAATTCATCCTCAAAATCTGGGAAAGTTCCAAGTGACTCAACAACTACCAGAAGGGGTTAGGGATGGGACAGAAGAGTACAATGAATTAGCGTTTCCCTGAAAGGCGAGAGAACTCTCTCGCTAGGAAGGGGAAGGGCTCAGATGACACCTTCAGACCAGGTTTTTGTAATTCTGCCTGAACCGCTGAAGGACACTAACTCAGCTGAGCAATGAGTCCTGCGAGTCTGTAACTGGCATTTTATTCTCTCTTGCTCTCTCTCAAATGTTCCTGGAGAGCAACAGCACCAATTTCAACACCATCTCCTCCTAGGCTGGGGCTGCTCCACTCCACCAAACTACCCTGTACCTCTCCATTGAGCACCACACCAACCATGCCAGGTAGTACATCTACGCAGCCTGATGCTGGAAAATGTAGGAGGGAACAAACACCTTCCTCTGAACGTCCCTCTTCCTTTCTTCCTCAACAAAATCCCTCTGCCAGGACAGATGCTAGGGGAGGAAAGCAGCTTAAACTTTTGCTGTGACATGTAGGAACACACAGCAAATAACGTGTCCTTCCCACCAATACGTATTTTAGGAGAAATGAGTTTAAAGTACATGAAGATCTGGAAATGTGTTAATTTGGACCTACCGATGAAGTCAATGGCTTCCTGAAAGTGTGAGCTGATGTCAGCTGTGTGACTGTCCTCCACGGGGATCCACTTGTAGCAATACTGGTCTTTGAAGGACTCTGAGCTTTTTCTGGAGACATTAAGCAGCGCCGTGATGTGCAGGTTGGCAAGAAACTCGCATTTGGAAGCATGATAGGCACTACCAAGGTAGAGAAAAGGCAGGATTTCAACTGGACCACCCTGGAAGAGAAGCAGCAGAAACATGTAATTCCTTTTCAAGGGTATTTGAGTCTTGATAGCAGAGAGAGAAAAGCAAGGCATCATGTGGGTGTCTGTTCCCTCCCTCGCTGGTGGTTTTGGACCCCTGTGTTTCTGGCCAATGAATCACTGCGATGGCAAAGCCCACACAGCAAAAAAAGGTTTCATTTTCTTGTCCACATCTGCGAGGTACAAAGTCAGATCCAGCCCACTCGCATGAAGGAGGTTTCCGGCTTTCTTTAAAGAGTTGCCCTTCGGGAAGCACCCAAAGCGCTTTCATATGTGAGGGCTGTTCCCTCTGAGATTTTACCGAAACATGAGCAAGAGGGGGAGTCGAATCTGAGCAGGGAGGAAGAGGACAGAGGAGGCTGCACTAGCTCAGCCCAGTTCTCTGCCCTTCTGTTCACACTTCCAAAGATGAAGCAAAGCAAAACAAACAAACAAAAAAATCAGAGCAAGACTCTTCAACAGCTCCACCGGGTTCCTGGAGGGACAGCCCTGTCCCCTTGCCTACCCCCTGGACACAGCACCCACCACGTCACCCGCCCCAAGATGTCATCTCAGTTCCTCCTTTCTCAGTGCAAGCAAAGGCTGGGTGACGAGACCACAAAAGAAAAAAGCCACCTCCTGACGCCACAGGTAACTTTCCGTGATGCACAAGAGCTGCTGTCAGCCCCCAGCTGCAAACAACAGACTTTCCACCCCCTTGAGCTGCCTCCCCAGTAGGTCCCACACACTGGGGACACCCAGGAAACCCCACAGTGGCAAAGAGACCAGTGTGGGAGGTGCCCCCAGGGGAGCAGAGGGGCATCACCTGGGGGCTCCCCCAGCACCCAGAAACCCACATCCTAGCGGAAGCTGCCCAACCACAGAGTGACATCTCAGAGCACACAGTCGGGCAAGCAGGCATGGGGGTGCGACGACTTCCCTGTGGAACCCCCACTTCCCCCCAGCTGAGGGTGGCCCTCAAGAGTCACTACCTCTTCTCAAAAACAGCTCCATGGCCCCAGAGAGCTCCTGGGACCTGAGATGAGGCATGGGCAAAGCCTGCTTCTCTGCCTGCTGGAAAAATGACACTCCTGGCAGTCTCTCCCCTGCCTGCTTTTTGTCTCCTTGGGGGCGCATGAGCCGCCTGGCTGTGTGACAGAAGCAGGTCACAAGTACAGTTTTGAGGCTAAGCAGAGTGTTTTTCCTCCTGTTGCCTCATTTTGAAGCTGGATGGAGATGATGCTGACCAGCAACACACACGGGGCATTTCATTTGATGTCCAGGCTTCCATCCTGGGCTGGGACAACTTACTGACAGCACCAGGGTCCCTGACACCCTGCCAGCCTCCAACAGAGCCCAGTGGTGGGAAGGAGAGGAGCCAAGGGGAATTTCACCCACCACAGCCATGACACGCACCTGGTCATAAGCAGGTTTGTGGTTGGCACTCTGCTTCTCACAGTGGCCGGTAAGGTTTCTCTCCGCTTCCGTTCTCTCCAGGGAAATGAGTTTTCCATCCACACAGCACTCAGGATATTGCGAGTTAAAGGTTTCGTATCCCCCTAAGGCAAAAAAAATAAAGAGGAATCATGAACATTTGTTCTTCCCAAAACTGGTTTAATTAAAGTATAGGAGCAATGAAGGCACTCGCAATGCAGTGGGATAGTGGTACACAGTGATGGGCCCCGGGGGGTTAATTAGAGATAGTGCTCCCCTGGGGAAGAGCATTTGTTTAAAAGGCTCCCAGCACTGCAGAAAAACCTCTGATACCTTTGACAATTATTAACCTGCCAAAAGCTGGTGGATCCTGATTAAAACTGTTAGCAGATGTAATTCTGTTGAGTCTAGCAACCATTAACTCCAATACAGCGGGGACGAAACTCTTTCCCCCAGGTTTTATTGATGAGCACTATTTCCAGCATTTGCGATGGAGATTTCTGTACTCGGTAATCATCCCCTCCAAATCTGTTATTACTATGTACACTGTGACAACATAAGGAATATTTTATTTGCATTTTTGAATGGACATAGGCACAAGAGGGGGGTGCTTGCAACTGTCATTAATCACCACAATGCACGAGGCGGCAGGGTAATGAAGACAGACTCACTGAAACCAAGCTATTAAATAGCAGCTATAAAACTTAATGAAATCCTGTGACAGCATTTGACAACTGAATAGCCCCACATGAGCTATTCTGCATGGTTAAGTGCTGCATTCATTTCATTCAGCGTGCAGCTAATGAAAAGGAATTAATCCTATTATTACATTGTTACTCAAAGTTTGTCATCAGCTAAATCGTTGTCTGTTTTGAGGCTGGGAATTCACTGCACAGAAGCACACGATCTCCAAAATGAACGTGAATAAGTCAGGTAGCAGAAGCAGCCTGGAAACGTCAGTGCTGTGCCACGTGTCTGCCACCTGTGCATTTTCAGAACAGAAATGAATGGGGAAAGCTCTTGAACAGCAAGATTCAATAATTCTGTGGAGCGTGGCCCTCAAGTAAACAAGGCTCTGCAAGCAAACCCTCCAACGAGATTCATTCATCTGCAACTGTTTCGCCCTGATAAGCAGTATCATTGTGAGTGCCCTGGTGCAAGGAAGGGGTTTGAAACAAAGGAAGCGCTGAAGATCTGAGAAGCCGCAGGGACCCCACTGCCCTCACTGCCAGGGCTGCCCGACGCAGCTACCTCTGACATTTCAGCCCCGTAATGCCGGCATCTCATTTGTTTGCAATATCTGAGCAGATGTGTGCTCGAATTCGTGACGTGCTATTGTCGCCCACTCAATCCTGCCGTGAAGTCCTCATATTGCAAGTGGCTGGCATAATCTGAAGCCCACTGAACACTATGAGAGTGTGTTTTCAGAGGGCAGGAAGGTGACTTTGTAGTCAACTGGCACTTGGCACCTGCACCTTTCCTCCTACTCCTGGCCTCATTCAGCAAGCTCAGCCCAGAGCTCACAGCACGAGGCAGTGGGTAAAGCAGCCAAGTGACCATGGAGACCATAAATAGTGGGGTGATAAAACTATATCCACAACAACTGGGTTGATAAAATGATATCCCTAACCACTGGTAACATGAAAAGCCAACAAACACAAGCAGCTCTCCAGACTTCTCCCCACGCTTGACCTCCAACTGCCCTTCATGGGGTAGGACTTTAAAATCCTCTTGTTTTGCATAGCTGACCTTATCTCCTCCCAGCCCCCTAACCACTGCCATCGCATACGGAAAATATGTCCAGCTTACATAAATAGACACTGTCCCCATTTACGCCCTGTGTTGTTGTTTTTATTCTTGAATGAACACTGAAATCTGCCCGAGCCAAATCAGCGTGTGTGTTCGAACAGACACGCATGTCTCGCGCCGAGCGCATGCAGCTGGTGAATGGTTAATTACAAGCCTTGGGGATCAGGATATTTGCAGGCCATTCTTACAGTGAGTCATCTTCTCATCCCGTCCTCCAGCAATCTCCTCTCTTCCCCCTCCCCACTCAACCTAGCTTCCCTGAGGTCATTCCTGCAAACACTAGATTGCTCATCACAAAGAGCCCGGCTGTGCTTCGGTTTTAATCAATAAATAACAGAATCCTTGTCAGCACCAAGGGAGGATCCGTTACTTTATCTTTCTACAAGCTGTTCTTCCCACACACACGCAGCCACTCTTGCCCTGCTGGGGCTGAGCTCAGCTAGAATGAAACTGCACCTACACAGATGAAAGGTGTGACACACTCAACCCCTGGCAGCCAGAAAGCGAGGGAAGAAACGGGACTGGCAAGCAATCTGGCATCCAACTGCTCCAGGCTAGCTGCCCTGCCCGGGGCCAGATCTGTGGGTGACCCATTCATAACCCATCACTGCAACTTCTAAGATGAAGCCACCTTAGCCCTTGAGTAGCCAACACCTCCTCTTCGCTACCTCCCACATAGGGAAAACAGGAGTATAAGGGGAGAACCTCGAGGAGGGTTTTTCATCTAGTGGTTTTACAGATCATTATTTGCAAGGTCAATTCTACAGACCTTTCTTCTGATCAGTGCCCAGTGCTGCAGGATGATGTACATCCACGCTGTCTCAGAGATCTTCCCCCAGACCACAGCAGCCTCCTGGGGGTCCGTGGCCCCAGTGAATCAGCAGCGCTGCCCACTGAGTCACTGGCTCCTCAGGCCACACCGGATCTGAGATGGAGCTGTGGACCTCACAGGCCCAGTTCCGTGACACAGAGCACTTCCAGCAAAGAAAAGAGGAGCAGCACCAGGAAAAGATAGAAGCTTTCCCATCCACTAAGGAGGAATCTTTCTAGCCTCAAACAGACGGGCTTTTAAGATAAGACACTTAGCAATGTACAAAAGGTTCAAGGCAGAGCCTACATTAAAACTCCACCCAGCTAAACTGCCCACGGTCACCACTTCAAAGCATGAGGCTGGTACGGGAGGAGGAAAGGACGATCTTGTGGCTAAAAGAGCCGGCTGAGAGTCAGAGCATAATTCAGCCCCTGCTTCACCACAGACTTCCCAGCGTGAACCTGGAGGCATTTCTTCACCCCTAGTTTAATGGGGTCCCCGAGGATTTATGTGGCCCAGCACAGCACAAGTATTCCTGCCCTGCAGCAGCAGAATTGATGATTTTGGGGTGACTCTCAGACCCCAGGGCGGGTTGGCGGTGATGGGACAGAGCCAGGGGATTGGTAAACCACCCTGGGAATCTCCTTTGCCCTCGGTACGGGGCAATATCCCTGCGGAAGGTACCTCGACCCTGGTGGGGATGCTCTGTGAGCACTCTTCGTTTTAGAAGGCACAAATCGGACATATCAGAACAAAAAACTAGTTTAATCAAAGTCTTAATAAAAGTGAATTAACCCTGGCCGGTGAGGACTCAAGAAGCATCGCCTGGTTTCCCCCTCCATTTATGACCCCTGGAGATGGGAAGGGGGATGTTCGGAGCTCTCCTGGTGGGGCGAAGGGCTGAGGAAACAGAATCCTAACCTACCTCGAGCTGGGAGGGACTCATAAGGATCCAACTCCCTGCTCCTCGCAAGACTCCCTGAAACCAAGAGGACAAAAGAACAAAGGAGCTGCAGGGAGAAGCGGGGGGAGCAGGGCTGGGAGGGCAGAGAAAGGGAGAGATGGGGGTGGTTATTGCTTTATTATCCCCGGGTTACACGGAAGGAAAACAAAGAACCGTAACCGAAGGGCTATAACGCCCGTCGGGGGAGGAGGCATTGCTGCTCCCCGAGAAGCCCCGGGGGTTCAGCTCCGGTTTCCCCTCTGTGGGCCCGGCGGGGGGGTGAAACGGGACCCCCAAGTGTCACCGGGGACCCCGGCTCCTGCCCGCTGGTTTCGCCTGGGAGTCAGCCCCGCTGTCCCTCGGATAATCTGCAACTTTTGCCCTTCTTGCCTAATATTCTTTGCTTTTCATCAGCCTCTTAAACGCGCGGCGGGGGTGAGCGGAAAGGCATCTCGGCTCAGCCCGCAGAGTCTATCCGGGATTTAGTTCCAGTGGGTGGAAAAGAAACGAAATCCCGGCGTTACCTCCCTGCCCTCCACCAATAATCAGGTTAACTGCGAGGCAGTGGTGGCGGAGGAGAGGGGCCGGGAGCACCGAGGGAAATACATCAAATACAGCCCCACGAGACGTGGGAAACACGTTCCGTCCCCAGCTTTTGTCTCTCTGCGCACCAACGCCTGAGAGCGCTCCCTCCCGGGGCTGATTAAAGGATGCTTGCTTTCTAAAACTCCAAACGGAGTCTCGGAGAGTTTATTTGCCAGCATTTTTGGTNCCCCCTCACCTTTCAGAAAGCAGACCCTGGCCCCGGCCTCGGGCAGGCTGGAGAGCAGGGCGTTGAGGACGATCTGAGCCGTGCTGTCCTTCTTCAGCTTCTGCCAGTGCCCCGTGCCCTGGTCCAGCACGACCACGGCCGCCAGGCGGGCGCCCCCCGCCGCCCCCTCGCCGCCCCCCAGCAGCAGGCGGGCCCGGGCGGCCGCGTCGGGGACCACGAAGTGGAGCGGCACGGCCCCGCCGCGGGCCCTGCGCATCACCACCGAGTTGAGGTTGACGTTGAGCGAGCCGCGGAGGCACGAGGCCGAGTAGGACAGGTAGGGCCGGCAGTCCAGCACCAGGCAGCGGGAGGGCTCCTTCCGCAGGAGCTTCCGCAGCTGCCGGCAGTCCAGGGACGTGACTTTCATGCCGGCTGCGGGGCGGGGGGGAACAGCGGCGAGGAGGCGTCCCGGGGCTCGCGGGGCCGAAGGGAAGGAGGGAGGCGCGGAGCCGCCGCGCAGAGCCCGGGCAGGGAATCCCGGCCGGCGCCACCGGGCGTTTATATGAATGGGAGGCCGGGCGGTGACGACACTGCCCATATAAGGCGAGTGACGCGCCCGCTTTCCATATATGGGCACGCCCCGCCCGCGCGCCGCCCCCCCCGCGGGGATCCCCTCCCTCCGGCCCGCGGCGGGGGGGCCTGAGTCAGCCCCGGGGGCAGAGGAAGCTGAAAAACGCCGCAAAAATCCTCCAGTCATCGGGATGAGGCTCATGCCGGCATCACCGCTCCCCCCTCCGCAGCCAGCGGGGAGAGGAGGGGGGGGAGAGCGGCAAGGGTGAGGCTGGGGCAGATTTCTCACACCGGGTTGCAAAGAGGGGGGTCAGTTCCCCTTCTCCCCCCTCCCTGCATTTTCTCACCCCCAGCAAAGCTTGAGAGCAGGCAGAGTCGCCGGCTCCCTGCTGCTTTGGGGCTCCTGGGGCAACTCGGAAAGAGCTGAGGCCCCTGTCCGGGCCACATTTTCGATCGAGGCAGGTCTGGGAATCACAGAATCACCAGGTTGGAAAAGACCCACCGGATCATCGAGTCCAACCGTTCCTATCAAACACTAAACCATGTCCCTTAGCACCTCGTCCACCCGTGCCTTAAACACCTCCAGGGAAGGTGACTCAACCATCTCCCTGGGCAGCCTCTGACAGTGCCCAAGGACCATTTNCGTTGCTCCTCTCTGGACTCACTCCAGAGCCTCAAAATCCTTCTTGGGCCCAGAACTGAACACAGGATTCAAGGAGCGGTCTCACCAGTGCTGAGTATAGCGGGAGAAGAACCTCCTTGGACCTGCTGGCCACACCGTGGGAAGCGAGCGATAAGCGGGGACTGCCTGGGGGACACCCCCAAAGATTGGGGGTTACATCACCCAAAGTTTAGAGCCCAGAAGCAAAGGGGGAAATGAGGAGTAACTGCTTGGAAATGAGGAGTGACTGCTCGGATGTGTCATTTCTGCAGAATTAACAAGTGCTCTGAAGTGTGGAAGGGTGTGTGTCAGGGACCTGTGACAGAAAAACTGTTATTGGGGTGGGTGGGGCAGGATTTTTTGTCCCTTTCCCTGTGGCAGACTTCTAAGCTGCGAGGCTGTGCCTCAAGGACATGCAAGACACGCTGTGGACCTCAGGCTGCGCCTGTGTCCAAAAGTCACTGCACTAAGACATGAAGGAATAAGGAAATTTGGCATCTCCTTGTAGCTAAGTTCTGAAAAGTGACTGAAAAAGAGAAGTGGAAATTCCTGGAAGAAGTTAGGCAAAAGGCTGAGGTCCAGCCGTGCTCATTCCAGCCGGGGCAGATTAGAGTGGAGCTCTCTAAGAGCAGAGGGTGTCATTTGTTCTGCTGGCGCCCCAAAAGTATGTTCACCTCAAGAGCAGGAAGTGCCATCCCTGCCTCACATCGCCTGCAGCTGAAACAGAGAGCATGAAAGAGACTGTGCGAGGAAAGCGTTGGAGCTGACTTGAAAGATTAGCAGCTACTGGTTTCGAAGCGCCTCCTCCTCTTCCTCTTACAAAACCCCTGCTGCCCCTGGCTGGCTCCTTCCATCCTGACCCCCCTTGCTCCCCTCCTCTGAGTCAGTCAGGGTATGAGACGGAACAAAAATAGTGGCTCGTGGGTAGGGGCAGATGTTCACAGGCCGTCTTAGCGTGGGTGTTTTCACCTGGCTGCTGCCATCCCAGCAGCCCAGGTCCTTCTCTTCTTCTGAGGGGCAGCTGGGCATTGCGGGGCTGGGTCCGATGGCCCTGCCAGGACTGGATCCCCACCCTGAGAAGCATCACCATACTGAAACCCTTCCATTATTCCACGGGCAGGCCAATTCCCCCTCTTTAGTTTCCACTAGGTGGGGAATCTGGCACGGGCAGGAGAGCGGTGACTTATTCCTGTTCACAGCAAACCTCTAGCACGACCCGAGCACAACCTGGCTCTCCTGCCCCCAAGCCCCCAGCTCCAGGAACCGCTTCTTCCTCCCTGAGAAGCAGAACCAAGTCCCTCGGGGCTTGTCCCCCAGTAACAGGCCAGCTGGTGAACTGGTCCCAGTGCGGCACAGGGAGGGGAAGAGGGGCAGGAAGGAGGGGGCCAGCACAGTCACACGCAAGAATCATTTCCTCTCAGGAAACCCAAGTGAAATGTTGGGGGGGTGTGGGGAAGGCAGCTTTCATAGAATCATAGAATCGTAGAATAATGAGGTTGGAAGAGACCCACCGGATCATCAAGTCCAACCATTCTTATCACGCACCCCTGGCTAAACACTAGTCTGAAGGACTGGGTGAATCCTACCAGCTCAGAAAATAAACTCTCCAGGGAATACCTGAAGCCTGGCCTGGCGCGGGGTGCCTATCATCAATCCTGACCTGCAGCTGACCTTCCTCCTTTTACACACCTAACACCGAGCATCCAAACAACTGCCTTGCAGTAGATTACAGCTCTGCTTTTGTTTCTTAATGGAGTGAGTCATGACCACCTTTTTTATTAGAAGAAAATAACAAGGCTAACAACAGCAGCACCAACGCTTCCTCCGCTGCAGGGCTGGGGACTCAGAGTGTCCCTGACTTCTCTGCCCACCAGCCAAATGACTCTGTTGTACTTGGAAACGGATGAGCAAGGGGGTNGCTTTTGTTTCTTAATGGAGTGAGTCATGACCACCTTTTTTATTAGAAGAAAATAACAAGGCTAACAACAGCAGCACCAACGCTTCCTCCGCTGCAGGGCTGGGGACTCAGAGTGTCCCTGACTTCTCTGCCCACCAGCCAAATGACTCTGTTGTACTTGGAAACGGATGAGCAAGGGGGTGATGCTGCCAGGGCTCTGGGATGGACACAGATACATTTTCCCACTGGAGCAGCCCCTTCGTTTGTCAGGTGCTCCCAGCCAGAAGGGAGAAGGGGGCTCGATTCCTCTAAATGGAGGTGGCTCAGTAACTTAAACCACCCTCTGCTTTAAATAGGAAACTCCCCTCCTCCCTGCAGCACTTTACATCGTTCCCACTAGGTTCTGCTGCATCTTTCTGCTCCTCCTCCCGTTTCCCCTTGATAATCTCCCAGGCTCTTTCGTCCTTTGTCTCGGGCTTTTATCGGGGCTTTCAGATCAGCTGGTCCCTTCCTTTTCTTCTAGGCTGTGTTTCCCCTAACCTAGCTCATTCTTCCCTTCTCTCCTCCCCACCTCCTCCGGGCTCTTTGTTTCTGGCTGTTCTCAGCTCTGCAAAGGGTGGGAAGGGGTGACCCCAGCTCCTAGGGGGGCAGCTGGATCCCTAGGGCACAGCAGCCACAGCCACAGCGGGGATGCATCCAGCAGGCATTGCTCAAGAGCAAAATGTTGTCTGTTGGAGAGAACAAAACAAAACAAAAAAAAAGCTTTAAAAAGGGACCTAGGTGAANTTCTTCTGAGGGGCAGCTGGGCATTGCGGGGCTGGGTCCGATGGCCCTGCCAGGACTGGATCCCCACCCTGAGAAGCATCACCATACTGAAACCCTTCCATTATTCCACGGGCAGGCCAATTCCCCCTCTTTAGTTTCCACTAGGTGGGGAATCTGGCACGGGCAGGAGAGCGGTGACTTATTCCTGTTCACAGCGAACCTCTAGCACGACCCGAGCACAACCTGGCTCTCCTGCCCCCAAGCCCCCAGCTCCAGGAACCGCTTCTTCCTCCCTGAGAAGCAGAACCAAGTCCCTCGGGGCTTGTCCCCCAGTAACAGGCCAGCTGGTGAACTGGTCCCAGTGCGGCACAGGGAGGGGAAGAGGGGCAGGAAGGAGGGGGCCAGCACAGTCACACGCAAGAATCATTTCCTCTCAGGAAACCCAAGTGAAATGTTGGGGGGGTGTGGGGAAGGCAGCTTTCATAGAATCATAGAATCGTAGAATAATGAGGTTGGAAGAGACCCACCGGATCATCAAGTCCAACCATTCTTATCACGCACCCCTGGCTAAACACTAGTCTGAAGGACTGGGTGAATCCTACCAGCTCAGAAAATAAACTCTCCAGGGAATACCTGAAGCCTGGCCTGGCGCGGGGTGCCTATCATCAATCCTGACCTGCAGCTGACCTTCCTCCTTTTACACACCTAACACCGAGCATCCAAACAACTGCCTTGCAGTAGATTACAGCTCTGCTTTTGTTTCTTAATGGAGTGAGTCATGACCACCTTTTTTATTAGAAGAAAATAACAAGGCTAACAACAGCAGCACCAACGCTTCCTCCGCTGCAGGGCTGGGGACTCAGAGTGTCCCTGACTTCTCTGCCCACCAGCCAAATGACTCTGTTGTACTTGGAAACGGATGAGCAAGGGGGTGATGCTGCCAGGGCTCTGGGATGGACACAGATACATTTTCCCACTGGAGCAGCCCCTTCGTTTGTCAGGTGCTCCCAGCCAGAAGGGAGAAGGGGGCTCGATTCCTCTAAATGGAGGTGGCTCAGTAACTTAAACCACCCTCTGCTTTAAATAGGAAACTCCCCTCCTCCCTGCAGCACTTTACATCGTTCCCACTAGGTTCTGCTGCATCTTTCTGCTCCTCCTCCCGTTTCCCCTTGATAATCTCCCAGGCTCTTTCGTCCTTTGTCTCGGGCTTTTATCGGGGCTTTCAGATCAGCTGGTCCCTTCCTTTTCTTCTAGGCTGTGTTTCCCCTAACCTAGCTCATTCTTCCCTTCTCCCCTCCCCACCTCCTCCGGGCTCTTTGTTTCTGGCTGTTCTCAGCTCTGCAAAGGGTGGGAAGGGGTGACCCCAGCTCCTAGGGGGGCAGCTGGATCCCTAGGGCACAGCAGCCACAGCCACAGCGGGGATGCATCCAGCAGGCATTGCTCAAGAGCAAAATGTTGTCTGTTGGAGAGAACAAAACAAAACAAAAAAAAAGCTTTAAAAAGGGACCTAGGTGAA
>WAAB01007204.1:29479-41550 GCA_013389865.1 Piaya cayana
AGAAAGAAAAAAAAAAAAGATTGGATCAGGGAGTTGCCTGGGCTGAGACAAGAAGCACCCTGTGCTGGATGCTACAAGTCTGCTTGTCGCCCTAGAGAGTTAATTCCAAACCTCAGCAAGACCAAAGGTGAGAGAAAATCAGTGAGCTCCGTTGCTGCCTGAAAGGAGACTGAGGGGTGAGGCAGCTCAAGGGTCAAACAGGAGAGAGGTCAGGGAGGTTGTACGCAGAGTAAACTGAATGCTGTGGAGTCTGGGGCTTGAGCTTCATCATAGAATTACTAGGTTGGAAAGGACCCACTGGATCATCAAGCCCAACCGTTCCCATCAATCACTAAACCATGTCCCTGAGCACCTAATCCACCTGCCTTTTAAACATCATATCCCTGCTGGTGCCCAATCCTGGACCTGAATCCTCCTCCGGCCGGTTGCAAAATACAAGAAATTCCTCAGACAAGCAAAGTGTAGCACAAGACAGCAGAGAAGATGGGTTGGCATTTCTTTAATGTTATTAAGTTTTCCATAACATCAGTTTCTAATTTTGGAGCGGCTGATGTCAAAACACTTACAGCACAAGCAGTGAGATGAATTTGTGCCGGTAAATGGAGAGCTAGAACCGAAGTAAATTTATACCCAGGGCTCAAGACAGCTGAGCAGCGGCAACAGCCAAGCTGGGATCTCATCAGTGTCATGACTTGGTCATTCTCAACAAAGCCTCACAAAACAGATCAGATCTTGAACTAACACAGCCTGGTTACAAATTTGACTCAATGGCATAACCCATTCTCAAAAGCTGATTCTAGAGGGTGAAATGCACTATCAAACACAGACTCTGTGACAGGACAACCACCCCTCCTCACTTTATAGCCCCATAGATGTGATCTGACTTTGAACTGAAATAACTTTTTTTCCTTCCCAGAAAACTAATAAAAGCATTAATAACCACCTGGGTATTTTTAACAAAAAAAAAAAGAGGTAATGTATTTTTCACCTTAAACCTACATTCTCTAACAAATTCATAATCATAACTGACTATTCTAAAAGAATTAAGAAAAAAATGCATGCCACAACCTACAGAATTAGGAAGAATGAAGTGAATTTTGGTTTATTGTGGCCTCAGTATTTCCCATACCTGCTTTATATTCCCAGTTTCACTGCTGTAAAACAGATCTAAGCTAAGCAGTGCATTGTCTTAAAGGGAGATGCCTGTGCTCAGCATATCAGAAAATCAGGCTGAAAGGGAATCTGAGATTTAGGTCTGATTTTCACCTGACTCATGCCTATGTGACTCCAGTGGCTGCTGCAAGCTGCTGTCAAAAGCTGCTGTCAGGACTGAAAGAGGAATAAACCAAGCCTCCCATCTCCTTTTAGAAGCCACTGTTCTTTCTGTTCCACTAGCTGACGACTTATTCCATGTACAGATGGACAGGCAATTTTTAAAACAGGGCGCAATCAAGTTTCAATTTCCCCACTTGCTTGACGCGGCCCAGAGCATCACGAACCATATTGATGGAGCGCTTGTGAGAGAGCCAGTTAAGAATGTAAAGAACCCATCTTCCCATTTGCAACCACCACGGACCATCCCCGGGGTGGCTGCTGTAATTGCTTACATGAGAAAATGGCTTGTGTAGTTCAGCTGCCTTTAAAGCAAGACAAAGCCCTTTTGTTCTTTCATCAACTTGCCAGTTCTCATTTTTTTCTTTTATCAACTTGCCAGTTCTCATTTGTTCTTTCCTCTTCCTGCCACTGTTTTCCCTCAGGCATTTCTTGCCTTCTGGCCCCGTCTCTTCCCTTTTCCTGGATGTATTTCCCAGGAACCTGCTCTTATTCTCCACCAGCGGATCTCCCCCCACTAGCAGAGCCTTTGTCAGCCTAGCTCGGTTTTTTTTGCATCTCTGGGCTTTTCCTGCCTACCGGTACCCAACCAACCTCTCTCATGCTGCAAATCTTAGTCCTTATTTGTGGTTACTGCTTCTTTAGACTGTCAGGAGCCATCAAATGACATAAAATACACTGTTTGATTGATTATTAGGACAAGCACATCTTGGAGAAACGCTGGTTACTTTGGTCAAGGTCTTTTAGAAACAAATCTTATCATCGCTGAATCTGATTCCCTCTGCCTTGGTCTTTCTGACTGACTCATTTCTTAAGCACCAGGTTGTTGCCTAGAGGGTATAATCACATAAATATAATCCCCTGCACAACGTGTGTTACAATACCCACTCCACTGAGAATGAGTACAGCTCCTGGGTACAGCAATTACTTTTTAACCTCAAAATGGAGCAGCTCATGCTTTCAGCTGAGAATGTTTTGGAGCCATTTTAGTGGGCCACACAGATAAAGGAACAAAAAAACCCCAGAAAAACACATTCAGTACAAAACATTACATCTCTTTTTTTTCTATAGCATTGCCAATAATAGAAAAATAACTAGCCCAAAGCTCCTGCTTGTTTTCAGGGGTCACCAAGCACAGCGCAGGCAGGGCAAACAGTACAGCCTACAAGCTCCCTCTCTTACTCCAGCACAAGCCAATTGCATGCCAAAAAAACCTCTTTATCCCACCTTTGCAAAGGGAAAACAGACAAAAATGTGGATTTAGGCTTTGGTCCACCCCCTGGCTATCACCCTAAATGGTATTTCTGGAGGTTATTGGGGTCTGCTGGAGGGTATCTAGAGAGCAGCTGCGGGGCTGGCTGGTGGAGCAAGAGGATGCAGCTGGAGCTGGTGGGCTGGAGAGGCTCTGGGACAGCAGCCTGCGAACTTGTCACCCGGAGCTGTGAAGAGGAAGGAGATAAACCAGCCCTCCTTTGTCACCGGAGGTAACACAAGAGTTAATGGGCTTAAAGCAAGGGAAGGCACATCTGCTGTAGGTGGAGGGAAGCTTCAGCAGAGAGAACCAGCGCTGGGGTCACTTGCCGCAGTGGTTCTCCACCCTCTAAGCGCTCCAAGAACAGGCTGAGCAAAAATCTGTCCAGAAAGACACAGAGTCAGTCCTCCCCTGAAGGTCGATCCTGCCCTGGGGTGGAGGTAGGCTGGGTGACTTTTCAAGGAGTCTTCCTAAAAGTCCTTGTTTCACAGGTTTGTGTGGATCACATTCAGACACACAAGTCAGTGACTTGATAACTATTCCAAAATCTATTAAATGACAAACTAACCTGAATTAATAACTTTATTGCTTACTTTCATGTCACTTTTACCAAGTCTCCTTTCTGCTGAAGACACTTTACGGTTACTTCAAGTGTTGTCTCCCTTCCCTGACATGTGAATCATCCAGAGAAGAAAAAAAATAATTTTAATTAAATATTTTTTTTCCCCAAAATAAACCTAGTGAAATGAACTTGTGAAAGAGAGGAAGTAATTTACATCTTTTACGTTCATTTCTTCTAGGCGCCTACTTACTTAACCCCGTTTAAACTTTGTATCAGCTTATGACATCCGGTGAAAGTACACTACAGCTTATTAAAATTTAAAGCTGTTACTCCAAGGGAAAACACTGAAAGCTCTTTTATGGATTAGCCAAGTCGGCAGGATGTGGCTTCGACTTTGTATCCTTTTGATGGCACAGCCCACTTGAGCATCTTTATAAAATAAAAACTTCCCGTTATTTTCAGCCTCTTACTGTTTTCACTCTGTGCACCAAACTGTTACATGCTAGCAGGACTATGTTCCATCCCTGTATTCCACAGGCAAAGTAAGAGGGTATTGTATGCTAACCCTATCAAATAAACAACTATAATTAAGCTGAAGTAAATACTAACAAAAGTGCTGTTCATTTTAAAATAGGAGAGTTTAAAAAGCACAGGATGACAACCTTGCATGCATTTACTCGCCTTTGTCCTTTAGGAAGAGCATGATCTGAGACCAGCAGAACCCGAGTGATGACTTAGACTAGTATTATCAGACACACACAGCTGAACCAGGCTTCTCTTAGGTCAACTTTGTATTGGAAACTCTCCCCAGTACAATGCTGCTAGTTATAGTGTGAGCCTTCACCACAATTTCCTACTGGCAGAAAAGATTCCATGGGGTGACATCGCTGATTTCCTCTGCAGATACAGCAAACGGCCGGTCGCACAGGAACTCTTGCAACAGAAACTGCCTTGCATACGGCACCCCTGATAGCTATGGAAGAAGTTATCTTCCGTGTATCTCGTGTTCCTGGGAAACAGTGGTCTCCTCTGAGAAAGAGGTTGTTCCTGTATGGCCTTACTTTCAAATGAACTCCTTCAACTGATGCTTTGGCTTAAAGTGCAGACAGGCCTTGGGTTCCCACCTCTCTGGTTCCTCAGCTTCAAGTGTATTTAATTTCACTTCCCATGACTTCCCCCGCAAAGGCTTCATGCCTTGGAAGTGGCTGGTGTATCAAATTTAAAAGGGGGATTTCCAGGATAATTAAGACTCTCTTGTTTAATTGAAAGAAAGAAAAATCAAATCCAAGCCTTTCCCCTAGCCCTTTGTACCATCTTCCCGGGGAACGCCCCTTCAGACAAGGACTGCTCCTGGCGAAGGATCTCTAGGGCCACCTCACAGCCTGTGGCTACTGGTTATTCCCATCCTCCAGTCCTGACAAAACAAGTAGCAGTCCTCCTGGGTTAAGAAAAAGCTGACCCTGTATCCTGCTGCTTACTACATCCCTCCTGCACCCAGTGGGTTCTGCTTTGCTTTCCTTTGTTAATTTAACTGCAGAAAGATCCAAGATGAGCCAGAGGACGGTGAACTGGAGGGTCCAAACTATCCTACACCATCTCTTCCCCCAGCTCTGGGGTGGGGAGCGTGATCTGTGGCTGAAGATCATCATAGGGTTGTTATGTTTCACACTGCCACAGATGTTTGATGAGTGAACGTGTGCTGGGAACCTTAAAACATGAATTCTGAGCTGTAAGCTTCGGCAGTCTTTATTATTCAGGAACTGTAAGCAGGGACTTCAGTCATGCAGCATCATGCTGCTCTCTGCCTACATGCAAGAAAATCTCAAAATCTAGGAGAAAGCGTGCATCAGCACAAACTCACCATCCCATCAGGGCACAATGAGGAGGGCATTCAGGCGGGTCTGGAAGCATCTGTGTAGGCAGAAGTTGACTCACAGGGGAAAAGAGGTGGGAAGGGAATAGAGCTGAGCTGGAAAACAATTTGTCACTTGCCAGAACATTTGTCCAGCATTGTTTATGGTGACACTAGAAGCCCAGTTTGCAAAGGCATGGTGAAGTGATCCTCCAGGATGATGCTCAGCTCCCATTCCCACCTCCCTCTGGGATTGTGGTATAGATGTGTACATTCCCTTCCCTGCACCCCTGGCACCTCTGAGGGGCAGCGCTCTGGGAAGCTGCGCTGTGTTGGGAGAGTAGCTCCAGGGGCATCTTGCAGGCTGGGAAGGCTGGTCACTGGGATGCACCACCAGTCCTTATGGTGCTACTGTGGGAACTGGGATGTCTGACATATATTCCACCATCTGAGGCACTGACAGGATTTGGTTGTTTACAATACATCTCTTATCTATATCCAAACAAATGTTTGTTTCGTCTGATTTGGAAAGAACTTGGGCACCTGAACCCAGGGGGCTTAGAGACGCACAAAACTCTTTTGTCTTTGAAAACTGTTCCATTGGGGAACTGTGCAGCCAAGGTGTTCTGCTTTGTACCACTTCAGCCTACAGAAAAGTGACTGCTGAAGCTGCCACTATATATATATTTTTTTTTTAATTCTAGCAACCCAGGGAACTGACTACTCATGAAGAATAACTAAAGCTTTTATGGAAATAAAGCACGTTTGTGATATTGTTAGCTTGTTCCTGGGACTGTGCCTGGCACTGCACTGAGCTATTACTACACATTGACAGGTAGAGCTGTGCAGAGCACCCTCGCTTGCATCATGCTCTGCTAGCTAGCCAGAAATACCACCACACCATACAGGTGTTTCACCAAGAAACACACACAGGGTGTGACACAAATCTCCATAGACAGGGAGGAAAGGAAATCAGGGATGTGAAATGGATGGAGATTCCTAGGTTTTGGCTCCATCTTCTCTGTTCTTGCGGTCAGAGAGCGAAGAGAGAAGATTGTAGCCACAGAAATGCAGCAGCGGGATGAGAGACCTGGAGAGTCACAGCTCAGCGTGCATTTCCCATATGGTGGCACCATATGGCGAGTCTACCTTGTTGCAAAGTCAGCGTGATAAGATTGCTCATGCATTTTCTACTGATACATTTAAAGAGGGGAGAAATCACCCTTACAGCAGCAGGCAGACCGCAGGAGAGCTATTTGCACATTTTAGCAATACCTTAATGTCATTCCCAAAGGTAGGTTAAGTATCCATTCCCTTTCCCATTGCCTGCCCAAACCTTCTCCTAAAGGGAGCCTGGAGCCACACAGAAACCCTTGCAAGGGCCACGAGCAGAAGTCTTCCCTTGCCTTGGCAAGTTTGGGACAAGAAAGGCATGTCGCTAGGTTATTTGGTGTTGTCTGTCTCTGCTGCTCTTGCTGTGGGGAGAGAAACCTGCCCAAGGGAGGTTCTGCAGATACCAGGGAGCAATTGCTCCTGAAGGAACAGCAGGTAGGCATCCTTCCCTCACTGAACACTCACCTTCACATTATGTACATCAGGCTCCAGGATCTGGTGCTGGAAGGTGTTACAAAGCTTAGCCTCCTCCCTAAAGCCTTATTCCTCAACAAGAGGGCATTGTCTCTGCCTGCAGGAAGTCTGGCCTCATGATGCTGGGCAGGACAAAGGCTCGATTTACCCTGTGAGAGAGCTGGAAACCAGGAAGGGGCCAAAGGCAGCCAAAGCCTGCTCTCCCCGTCTGAGGCGCTTTGGATTTTGATACAATGGGGTGATGGGCTATGGGCACAAGTGAGCAGGGCTTGGGACTGCCTCCGCTCAGTAGGAAGCCCTCTGGGGCAGCAAGGAGTGGGAGGCATCGCAGCCTTATTGCTCTGATCCTTTCCATTTCCTGTGGCATAAATTAACAAGAGAAGCATCCGCAGCCAGATGTGAACATATTCAGTTCATATTTCACCTGACATTTAAGTCAAAGCCTCCTGCATTGCCCATCCACCCTGGTGCACAAAAGGTACAGTGTGGTCTGATGTCTGGAAAAACCACCCGTGACCCCCCCAAGCCCTCGGATGCTGGCAATGTTCTGCCTGATACAGAGGATGATGTGCAGTGTGTTCTTCTTTCCACGTGATTTCGGCATAATGAAAGAGTCCAGAAGCTCCTGTCTCCCACTGTGCAGAAAGATAACTAAGAAATGAAGTATAGGGGACATTCAAACTTCCCTCTGCACACAGGTGAGAGAAAGAGAGGAGGGATCCCATGCCCAAAGCTACCAGATACCTGTGACCAAACACAGGACTGTCTCTCCCAGGACAAGTTGTGACAGACAGCAACAGCAAGACTGACTGTCCTCCTGGATGATTGAAAGAACCTCTTGTTCCACCACTTCTGAGTTAAAAGAGCGAGAAATTAAGAAGATAAGCGGAAAACAACAGAGGGAAGGTAGGAACATGGAGCCACAGAGAACATCATACTTCTCACAGAGGGAGGACCTTGGGGCAGGCAGTGATGGGGACCTCACAGTTATCTGACATGGAGTGAGTCTTGAAATTGTTGTGAGAAATGTTTTCCTCCAGCCATGACTGGGGCGGTGTTTTAGCTCACCAGATAATGACCTGGGCAGGTTGATCTTGATGTCTTCCAGACTGCTGCATATAGACACAAGCCCACAGAGATGCAAAAAACCCTCCCAGGATCAAACTAAAAGAAACCCCTAAATTCCAAGGTACTTAACTGGGGTCAGGATTTAGCACACACTATTTTTTCACGGTGGGCAATTTTATCCATTTATACAGCTTCCATTGTCTGCAGATCCAGTACTTGGGTAGAAGGCATTTCTGTAGTCCAGTCATGACTGACAAGATCATTACAATACATATTTATTGCCCTGTCTTGTAGCTGTCAGCCTAAATCCTATCGTTTTGGACACCCTGGGACAAGCTACAGTGGGTGTCTGTCACGTTGGCTACCACGCAGACGTGAACTGAGCAGGCAGGCAGTGAAGTGACATGCTGAGCTCAGTGCAGAAGGAGGTAGCTACACAGCCAGAAATAAACCCTGTCTTGTGGTGGACACTCATTAGATACTTTGCTACAAACAATTTCCTCCCTTCTTCCCAGGCAGTTCAGGCACCAATGTCAGCTGGATGCATTAGAGATGTAGAGAAATGATTGACATGAATTTTGACCCTGACATTTGGGCTTATAAGACATTACAAGTTCACTGCTGTCACATCAAATGCCGTCCTGTTAATTCTCCAGAGAGCACAGGTCAGTGGCAGACGAAGCCCATCAGCAAGCAGCAATCATGTTGATTCTTCCTTGTTGCTAAATGCTGATAGCTCCAGCTTGTAATTTCAGCCTCATTACCACACTGCAAAAGCACATAGAATAGGGGATTTTCTATTTTGCCTCCTCTTTTTCTTCTCTTTTTAGATCAGAGTTGAAGAAAGGATATGGAAGTGGACACAAAACTGATGTCAGACTTAGATTTTAGTTACAGCAGGCTTGTGTCTACGTGATTAATTGCAAGGTTGTTCTAGCTGAAATGTGCATCGCAAGGATTTATAAACACAACTGTAATTAAACTCATATTGAGACATTTTCTTATGCTATCACACATAAAGGCTGGATTGCATCTGTACAGCAAGCTGTCAGCCAGCTTATTCTGCAGAACTAAAAGATGCTCTTGCTGTGGGTTGCTGCTGGTCTGATTTATGAAAGTTTCCTCCTAACAATGCAATCCCAGCTTGATTAGCTACATAGCGCCTGTTCCTGAAAAGGGATTTTCTATTTCTGTTTCTTCCTCCAGCAGGGGATTCCCTCTTAATTAGCTGCAGAAGAAAAACTGTGACAGAATCAGAGACAGAGAAGGAGGACAGAGTGGAGGTCAATTCTTTTGAGTCAGAACAGTTATTTCTCACCAGCTGCTGCAGAATATTTTGTCCACCACTTCCCAAGAGACAATAAGTTGCAGTCCTTTAGAAAATTTTGCAGAATTATTAGAATTTGAACTTGAAATGCTCTCACACATCTGGCTGGCTTCTACTGGACGTGGTGGATGAGACCAGCACAAAAAAGCAGCGACAGGAAGCAAAAGTCAACCAAGTTCATGTGAGAAATGAGACTCAAATTTTTAGTAGCAAGGATGATTAACCACTGGAACAAACTACCAAAGGAAGTGGTGGAGTTTCCCTATCTTGATGTCTTCGAACTGAAAAATGCTCTCTCTTGTCAAGTAGGAGTTATAGGGCTTGACTCAGGAATTGCCGGATCAGATCGTCACGCCTTAAAAACAATGAAACCACATACATGATGTGAAGATGCAGGAATCGCACGGCTATCCCATGTTCAGACACACTGATTGAAAGCTATTAGCAACGTGCTGTGCTGTAGCTACAAATAAGCCGTGTTTGGAATAGTTCTGACTGACCTTTTCATCACTGTGAAGTGAGTAGGCAGGAGGAGCACATCCTTTAATGGGTGAGCAGGTGTGCTCTCCTGGGAAAGCAGCTATTTTAGAGCTACATGTGTTCAAAAGCTGACAAGGACATCTTCCTGCAAGCTTGTAGCACCAGCCCTAAACTACATAACTGTTTTAAACACAAACTCCTAATGTCATCAAAGCAACTGATACTTGCAACAGCAAGTGAAAAAAAAGGTCTAAAGCTTTTGCACTGAATCCAGACAAAGATCATATCACTTACAGAAGGGAAATAGAGAAGGAAAAAGACACCGTCCTGCAGAGAGAGAACGGGAAGAAGAGATATCTGGTGTGTTTTTGTATGGGGCTGGAGGCAGGGATCTCACAGCTCCTGAACCCCAGGACGAGGTCTGCACTGAGCGACGCAGCAGGATGGTGCCACTAGCCTTCTTCTAGGAGGGGGCTGACCTCCCTAGCCCTTGTGGTGAGAATAGAGCCCCCTGAAGCCACCACACAGTCAGGATCCACCTTGCTATGGCCACTGTTGCCTCAAAGAACAAGGCTCACACACAGCTGACCCAACAGACTTGAAAAAAGTTTCTTCAGCATGTCTGAATGATGAAGAATTCGTCCCTGGTTGGTCCCCATTGGCACAGCTCTCAGTCTGCTGCTGTAGGTACACAAAAAGCCCCAGGGCCCAAACACAAGGAGCGTGGCTCAGACCCTTGGACAAGACAGAAAAGCAGGAAGAAAGCTGTGTATTTATATCTGTTGTGGCCAGAGGCCACTTGAGACTAGCAGCTGTTAAAATAGTCCCTGAAGTACGGCCCTGCTTTCACCCAGACCAAGGACCGCCTTGCCCTTAAGGAGAGGTCATGCTCTTCAACTTCTCTTCATTTCTCTTGCACCTGGCATGAAGAGTGTTCACATGCAAGAGTAGGTGTGTCCTACCTGCCCATGGGCAGAGAGATCACCAGCGCACAAGCTGCTCACTGGATTCATTTTCCATTGCTAACCATTTGGGTTAACACAAAGTGAAATCCTTCAGCAACTTCTCCTCAACCAAGTGGGAGAAGGTCTCCTTCTGCCATACTAAAAACAAAGAGAAAACTCAGCAGGTTTATGCTTACACTTTCAATCAAGCCTTAGCCAGCAGACGGGATAAAGGAGTAACTTTGCTTTGACTGATACTCACCCAAAGGTCAGCAGCGTGCCTTGTGCCTCAGAGATCCTCAAGCAGATGTCTAGGATGGGCACAGTGAACCCCAGGAGTACCAACCACTGATTTTCCCATGGGAGGACAGTACCACCTGCCAACCTGGGCTGGGTGCCACGCTCTCAGTCCCGTGCTTGCAACAGGACACCTCCTCGGCTCTGCCTCCTGTCCCTCTTTGGCAGCCAACCTTCACACCCCGTTATCCAGCCTCCATGAAAGGCAACGCAAACACCAAATCTGCCAAGAGGGAAGCATGTGGCCCCCACCCCAGGGCTGCCATGCTCTGCGTCATCTGGCTGGTCAGCAGCAAAGCTTGTGACTTGCTCCAGCTTCACACTGGGCATGGGGAGCAGCCTGTAGGTCCTCCAACACCAGCTGCTTCGGTAGTATATCTTCCAGTTCGAGCCATGACTGATACTTCCATCACCTCTGATTTAACTCAAGCAAGTTAAGAAGGATTTCATCATCCACTTAGTGTTTTGCATTACTTAAAGAGCTGTATCAGCCTCCTGGGCCATTTCTAGAGTTGTGTGCAAACATCAGCCCTTTCCACGTTCATGTAGGGTGCCTCTCAGCAGGGGAGAGATGCCCTCCCAGGGTAATATTTAGCTTTCCCCAAGGCCACGGCTTGCAGAAAGGCTGGAGGTTGAAGAGTGCACATAGGTCCTATCAGAGCACGACAGCAGAGACAGCAGCAATGTCAGCACTTGAACTGGCTGAATGTGCTTTAGAAAATGTTTTCAACATGTGGTATGCACTGGGCCTTGCCAGAAGCAGGGTCTCAAAGGTGTTAACAAAGGTGATCTCCACCACATACTTCCACAGAGGGATCCCTGGACCTCATCCCCACGTGCTGCTGCACAGCCCACATCCTTGTCTGCCACTGACTATAGAGCATCCAGCAATTTCTTGCCCAGGGTAACAGCAACAAGATGTTAAATGGATGTGGGCATCGACCTCTGCAATTAAATTGCTGGAAACTCTGTAGAAGAGCACCTTTCCTAGAAGTTATGGGAGTTTCCAAGGATCACGTATTACAGAGCTCTCCAGCAGGCTCTCCTTACACTTCGTGAGCACAGAATGAAACACAGCACGTAGTGGAAAGAGAGAGAGAGAGAGACAGCAGCAGAGATAATGAGACAAGAAAAGCAGGGTGTCATCATGCGTCTGATCCTGCAAACAGTATCTCAGGTGGCAATACCCATTGCTTTCATCAGGGTCCCAGGCAAAAGCAGGAATGCTGGATCTGGCCCAGCATATGTGATTATATCAGTGGTTCATTGTCACAGAGCTGGGAATTACTGCCAGCACGTTAACATCCCCTGCCACCCACGCTTTTATTCTTTACCGTCACATACGCTAGAGAGTCGCTCACTACTGCTAC
>WAAB01007207.1:0-15732 GCA_013389865.1 Piaya cayana
CTCTGGCTGCCTCCCTTCCCTCCAGTGTGCCGACTGCACCACACCACTTGGTGCTGTCTGCAAACTTCCTGAGCACGTACTTGATCCTCCTGTTTGTCATCAGTTATGATATGTTATATTACTGGTCCCAGAACAGACCCTTATGTGGCACCACTCATTATTGGTTTCCACTTGGACACTGAACATCAACTGTAACTGTTTGGGTGCCACCATCCAGCCTGTTCCTTATCCATATAATAAGATCCAGACCTTTGCTGGAAATGGTGACTGCTTAGCTCCAAAAGGCCAGATGCAGAGAGGTATTTAGCTCCTAACACATGGAAGCATAAGATACCATTGCAGACAGTGGGACTTCATGCTCCTGGTGAAGGGTCAGGGCTCTGAACAGCTTGTGTGGACCCATCCCAAAGTTTCTCTTCACAGAGCCTCAGATCTCCAAGCTGATGGCAGGTATTGTTTCTTCCTGCCTACAGTGGCCTTGCTGCAGGGTCTCTCATCCCCTCCCTGGTACCCTCTTCCTTTTCCCTTTCCAGTGCTCCCAGCTCCATCACCTCTCTCTGGTGAGGCAGAGGCCTCCAGGATTCTGCAGCCATAGCTTCTCTCTTCCTCGAGCACCTACGTGTGTTGTGCCAGTGCTGGCTGAGAAACAGTAGGGAGCAGGGACAAAAACTTCTCTCTGTTGCTCAGGGATGTTCTTGGAGTCTGTTCACAAACCTGAGAGCTGGTAAATCCTGTTTCAGAAGTGCCTGCTGGGGAGAATGGCTTGGGGAACTCCACAGGTGATTCAGAGGGTCTGGAGGTCTCAGGTCCCTCTATCCTGATCCAAGTAGGGCTAACCTGAAAACTTGAGATTCCTCAGGGTCTTCTGTATTCCTGTTTGTAAGTCTTTTCAGGAAAAGAAACACCCCCGCAGCTCTCCAGACATAACTGGACTCCCTTCTCAGGTGTTTAACCACCCTTGTGGATATAACTCTCCTTATATCAAGTCAGGATTTCCCCTGTTGGAGCTGGTGCTCCTTATCTCCTAACTATCTTGCTTCTCTTGCCTTCTCCTCCCTCCTGGAGTGGTGTTGTGGCCACACAATAAGAGCATCAGTGAACTTTGCATGGTTCTGGGACAGTGCTGGTGGAAAACTGAGCATTCATCTACTTTTCAAGGAAGGCAGAACCATTTGGAAAACTTCCTCCCTGGATTTTGTGCGTGTTTATCTCTGTAGAGTACGTGGGGCACCTGCTCTACATATCGTGCCCTAGGAGAGGAGTTTGAGCCTCTTCCCTGGAGTTTCTAGAACCTGGAGTCACTCCTCATCACCACTTATGGACTCTATAAGTACAGGTACAGTGTGGGTTGGTCTGGGAGGTGTTTAGACATTCCTGCTCTTTCCCACCTGCATGTATCAGCATCTGGAGAGAAGAACCCCAATCAGCTCACAAACTTTTTGTAGGGCAGCCCTGTATTGTAGCAGTTGGTATTTCCATCTTGCAACAAGTGGTGGTGTTGCCTGTGTGCCTTGGGCTGACCTTTGCTTATGCTTTGGGGCAAGAAGCCCTTTTCCTGCTGTTCCAGGGCCATTTCTGGGGTACCCAACCTGGTTCAGCTGCAGCAGACGTCCTGGGGCAGGTGTTTTCCAGGTGGAGGTGATGTTTCTAGCAGAGAACGTGTAGAAAAGTAAGTGAGAGTGAGGTCAGGCTGTGACCCAGGGCTTTTCTTGGGAGTGAGGAGCTGCTGCTGTCCCTGTCAGGGCTGGGACTCACTTTTAGGGGTGCTGAGGGTGATAGACAAGCCCAGCTCTGGGGTGCAGCTTCTGCCTGTCCCAGAGTGCTGCAACTGCAAGAAGCATTTGGAATATCACTGGTAGGGTGCATGCAGGTGTGTGGTGCTTACTGGGAGACACTGGGAGTCAGAACTGTCCCTGTAGTGCCCACCACCCTCATCTATCACATTCACACAGGGGCATCAGCTCTGGGCAGTGATTTTATTTGAAATTTGAGCTCTGAGAGGCCCCTAGGTGAACCCCAGGCTGGAGCCAGGGATGCCATAGGATTTTTTTGGTCTCGTAGGGGTTTTGGGGCTTTCCTGGCTTTGAAAACCGGGGGGTTTCTCTGTGCCCCCCTTGCTTGTGTGTTGAATTCCCAGGTCCCTTGCAGTGCCGTTTTCATCCGCCAGATGCGCGCAGTTGAGCCACGTTGGCTCCGTGCCTGGGGATGAGCTCAGAGGATCGGGATTGGAAGAAGGGATCAGCTGCTTGGTGACGCAAGGACTGACGCATCCCTGCATCCTCCCCTGCATCCCCCCTCTCCCCCCCCATGACCTCCTTTTCCAGACAAAGAAAGGAAGAACTGGCTGCGCGCGCATCCCTCCCTGCACCACCGACCCCCCCTTCCCTTCTGCTGGGCCCCCCCTTCCTCCGGCCCCGCTTTGAACCTGGAAAAAACAGCTCAGCTCTTATGTCAAGGAGCCTTTGTCCTGCCAAGCAGCCTTCTTTGGGAGATTTGTCTTTCTTTTTTCTGCCTGTGACAAGGCCACAATTGGGAGGGGGATCTCCATCTGCTGCTGGGGGCGGTGGAGGGGTCACAGGGAGGAACCCCCCTGTCCTGGCACACAAAACCAGCCCTTACCCCCACCAGACAGCATCACCAGCCTTCTAGGGGCTCAGTTGTCAGGCAGATGGAGAGCAGGAGCAGTGATTAGCAGTGATTTGTGCTATTCCATGAAATGGGGAGCTCAGGAGCATTGTGCAAGCCCCCCCCTCTGCGTCCCTGTGTCGTGGGGACCCCACATCTCTCCAGTTCACCCCATGCTCCAAGCTGTCATGTTTCTGTAGTGCTCTTCTGGTCCTGGACCCCTCAAATCCCCTTCCCCACTGTGATTACAGGCTCAAGAGGCTCCCCAGCACTGCCCAGAGCTCTGCCAGCCCCATTACACCATCCCACCAGACTGGGGGCCACCCCAATGCCTCACTTATGCTCTCCCAGCACTCCCAGTGTGAGTCACCCCTGTTCAGGAGCCCCAAAGCTACATTGTGCACTTTTTTCAGTCTTCCATTGCTGATGGGATAAGGTGTTCAAGAACTTCACCTTTTCCTACCCTTTCCTATGCAGCAAAGCTGCAAAAATGCCTTCTCATCAGCTCCCTGTGATGCTGATCCCCCTGCTCTGCCCACCAGCTCCAGCCTGCTGAGCTCCCTGCTGTCCCATTGCCAGCCTCCTTGTCTCCTGCCGTGCAGGGGAACATTCGCAGAGTTTTGGCAACTGCAGCAATAACAGTAATAAAATCAAGCCTCCCTGCATGCCCCATTGCAGGTGTCCCACGCTGTCTGCTGCGGCTGCTGGATTGTCAGCACAGAGCTCCAGTACCAGGTCAACCTCACCTTGATCCCACAAAAAGGACTCTTCTCTCCCTCAAAAGGCCCTTACAGGTGTTTTTGTAGTTAGTTTTGTACGCAGGGGGACTTTGTGGCATGTGAGCATTGGAACCCCAGAACCAGTGCTTGCCAGGCTGTACTGGTGCTGCTCTGGTGCCAGAACATGTGCTGGGCACCCTGCTTCTGGTTGACTTTTAGGACTAAAGTGCTCAAAGATTATCTGGTTTCACCTCTAAAAGTGCTTTCTCTCTGTCTCTCTTTTCCTTTCATTTCTTTCAAGCTCCTTGCTTTTCTTCCCCATTTAAGATGCTGAAAAGGACTTGAGATCCTGGATCTGTTTGTGGTTTTCATCTTGCAGCTGAGTAATGCTTTTTGGCCCTTTTCAGCTGATGCTGGGAAAAGTTCCTGTGAGATCCACAGGGCAATTTAAGCTGGGTTTGGTCCTGTGCTGACATACCCCTGGTTTGGAGGATGGATGCTCAGAGGGTGGCTTGCCAGGTATCCTTGTGCTGGTTTTGTCTGTGCCCTTTGGGCCCTGAACCCTTCCTAGGAACAGGATCTGCTCACCCCAATTCAGGCTGATGCTTGTTCTTCCCCCAGGTCTTTCTTCAGCCCTTTCTCCATCCCTGGGCTTGCATGCTTCCCCATGAGTGGGCGCACCAGGCTTTCGGAACTCACCCTGATGTGGAATTTAAGTACAGGTTAAATTTGGTGGGTTTTCCGCAAACCTGGGATGGTTGGACTCGATGATCCAGCAGGTCTTTTCCAACCTGGTGTTTCTATGATTCTATGAATCTGGGGAAATATGTGAAGAGGAGGGGTGCATGAATTGCTGTGAGTTTGACATATGAAACATGCTGGTTTTAATGTGAAATCCTATCCTTTTCCTAAAGATTTTAATGTAACACAGTGAGGAAAAGCAGAATATAAATGGAGTGGGGAGAGGCAACCAGGAGAGCTAAGGAGGTAACAAGGAAGTTGAAGCTTCTTAAGCAAATATTTTGGCTATAAGGACAATTTAAATGACCCAGTAAGGGCTGTTTGGAGTCTCTTTGGGGACCTGGAGCAGGGCTGGGAGCTGCACCCCCCTCAAACCCTGAGTGGCTCATCCAGCAGCAGAGGGTGCTCATGCACCACTGTGCAAATCCTTCTTCTCCCTCAGCCATCTTAGCCCCAGTGCTTTCCTCCCCTGCAGTCTCCATTTTATGTTTCTGACGCAGAAAATAAAAAAGTCTGCAAGGGGGGAGAAGGATGGGGGGAAGCAGGATACTTGGCGGCAGCTTTCTGGGTGCCGGGGCTGGGATGTGGGGAGCCAGGGAGCCCCAACTTGTACCCAGAGGGATGCAGAGTGAGGGACTCGCAGGGAGGGATTGCCAGAATTGGGGAAATGGGGGGTTCTGCAGAGAGGGAGATGATGTTTCAGATGAAATCCTGCTTGGAGCCCCTTGCCCCTGCCAGCCCCCTCTCACCCTCCCTGTCACAGGATGCTCAAGCTGCAATATTGCTTTTTTTAACCCCCAGCTCCCAAGGAGGCTGAGCAGACCCCACTGCCTGCCTGGAAGCAGGATGAAGCTAAGGTTTCCCAACAGAGCTGCTCCCCCCCGAGAGGGACTTTCCTGTTTTCATTATTCAGGACACTGAGATCTATTCTTGCTCTTTTTTTCCTTCCTGCCCATGCACATTGTGGGGGTGGTTGTTGCCCCAGGTTTGTTATCAACTCCTCCTGGCAGCACCACCTCTCCCAGCTGTGCTGAGAGCCCCAAGAGAGCTGCCAGCATCTGATATTGAGCAACTATTGTCAGCATCTCTATTTGTAGTAACCATTTATTGTGTTATTCATGACTGCATCCTTAGCTTTGTGTAGCTTAGGGGTGAGCAGACATTGCCCAATCCAGGATATGAAGCAAGACAACAAAGCAAACTGCTGGAGGCTTCTAGGGGAGAGAACTCCACTGCACCAACCAAACAAGGATGCTGTGGGCTCAGAGATGGACTCTGTGGTCCAGTCCAGTCACCGCCTCTTTGTGGACCCTTGCTCTGTGCTGGGCACAGCACATCCCACCTCTCCCTGAGAGGCAGTTGGCAGGAGACAAGTTTTGTGGAGGGCTCCTGGGTTGGTTTGGGGTGTTTTTCAGACTAAGAATAGTTTAAGGGTTTTCTTTCATGTCATCTGTTGTTCCACTGCCTGAGAACCAAATTGTTATGTCCTCATCCCCAGAGCTGTGTGCACAGATCTGGCGTAAATGCATTTAAAGCAGCTGAAGCTGCCAGCTCCAAAGCCTGCCTGAGGTGCGGATTAAAGACTTCACTGTTTCATCCAAGTCCATCAGCAATCTTGAACAAAACTCCCTGGGAAAGCTGACTTGTTTAAAGCCTCTTCAGACTTTAAGCGCAAGCAGCTCATCCATCAGTGACAGCGAGGTGGGGGCCATCCCTGCAGGACTCGATGATCCTGTGGGTATTTTCCAACCTGGTGATTCTATGATCGCTCAGTCCCTCCACTTTTTTTAGGTGAATTCCAGTTGCTCTTGTGCTGATCAAGTCCTGGGCCCAATTTACTCTCACTCTTCAATCTTTTGTTGTTGTTGTTGCATTCCTAGAGATGTCATTTTGCAGCTTAAAGGAGCTTTTTGTTTTGCTTTGACTCTTTGCTTTATTTTTCCCTTCCCACAGCCGTGCCCAAGGATGCTTCTCAGACTATAAACGTCATAGAAGCCACTGTGGTTTCTGGGGGGTAGTTAGATGAGTATCTTTTCCTTTAAATATCCTAAGCCAAAGCACCCTTTGTTTGTGATCTTGCTCATACCCACAGATACGAAAATAGGTCAGTGATTCTGTGCTGGCTGCTTGCTGGCCCAGGGCGTCAGCGCATCTGCGGGAGGGGGCACGGGGGAGCAGCACAGCCATAGGTCACCTCCAAATGGGGGATGCTCGTCCTTCCCTGCCATGTTACTGGGCAGCATGGGGAACAGAGCTGGGGTGCTATGGGCTCCTGTAGCCCCTTGGCCAGTGTGTTGAAGGGTGAGCACCCAGCCAAACTGGTCAGGATTGAGTTTCTGTGCTGCTTTTCCCCTCCCCACAGTTGGGGTGCAGCTGGAAGGGGTGTCTTGGCTTTCATGGTCACCCTGAGACAGGTGCAGGCCCCCCCTGCTTTCCCAGCCAGTGGTGAAACAGGGAGTTTTGGGGTATCCAAGCAGTGGGGGTGCCTTAGGTGACCCTCTCATGGTGCGGAGCTGGTAGGACAGGGTGCAAACCCTTTCTGAGATCCTTTGTGTGAGTTCCAGGAATGCAGGAGGGACCCTTTGTGCTTCCAGAGAAGGTTCTGAAAGGGGCTCCTGGAAAGCTGAAGAGGGGCTCTTGATCAGGGAGTGCAGGGATAGGATGAGGGGGGATTGAGATGAGATCTTAGGGAGAAATGTTTTGCTGTGAGGGTGGGGAGGCCCTGGCCCAGGTTGCCCAGAGCAGTGGTGGCTGCCCCATCCCTGGAGGTGTTCAAGGCCAGGTTGGATGGGGCTTGGAGCCCCTGATCCAGTGGGAGGTGTTCCTGCCCATGGCAGGGGTGGAACTGGATGGGCTTTGAGGTCCCTTCCAACCCAAACCATTCCAGGATTCTATGAGAAGCAGCAGGAGTCTCCCTGCAGAATCACTTTCTCCACTGCAGCAGGAGTCCCCCAAATCCTTTTCCTACAGTAACTCTTTGACTCTTGCTCGTCTCCTGCTGTCACTCCTTAGGCTGAAAGTGTTGATGGGAGCAGGCTTTGATTAGGTACAGATGTCCCAGCGCTAATTGTCCTTTGAGATCAGTGCTGCCCATCACCGGGTGATGTTTAGTGGCTGCTTTAATGACCCCGGTTCCTATTGTTGTCTGCCCAGGGCCCTGGTTACAGCACAAAACAGGGCAGGAAAAGGCAGATCAGTTCTCCTGTCAGTGGTAATTAACTACTCTATTCTAATTGCTCTATTCTAACACTGCAGCACAACAGAGCTGGGCTGATTTAAAGGAGATAAGGGAAAGGCTTTAGAGCAGGACAGGTTAGGGCACTATGAGGGCTCAGAGTGGTCGTGGGTCTCTTTCTTGAGCTTTCAAGGACAATAACATTGGAAAGTCTCTTCTGACTGGTCTGTCTGCTATGAACTTGTCTTACAGCAGAGTTTATTTCTGTAGGTTCCTTGTTTTCCTCATCCTCCTTCCTGAGAATGCTTTGTAGCATCCTTATGAGCTGCCAGTGATGAATTTAAATTCAGGGCTTAATTTGCAGGGGAAAAAAGGCTACTGTGTCCTTAACCTGCTTGACAGCAGAAATTCTGTTTGAGCTGCTTCATCAGTACCAGCTTTATTACCTAATTTTCCAAATGCACTGACTCTCTTCTATAAAGGCAGCTTTATTGTCTCATCTTGATGTGGGGAGAGTCTGGATGAGTGAATTTTGGACCTGATGGATACTTAAAGTCCAAAGAATATCCATCCTTACATAAGTGTTTGAGAAAATCGATGTTCCTCATCCTTTCCCCCCACACACCTTGTAGAATCTTTCATGAAGCATGTGATTGTTTGGCTTTACACCCTCACACATCCCTCCTACCCCTCATTTGTTTAAAGGAAGGAGAGAAAAAGAAGAGTTAAGAACTCCCTATTTGTCTTCCCAAAACATATTTAGAGGGTTTCAGTTGTCCTGGCTTTTAAGACAGATCTCTGAGTTGTCCACACAGGGGAAATCTGATGTCTGCAATGCAAAAGCATCTGGTTAAACTCCAACAGAATAAGTCATTTTCTCCTGCCATGTTTAATTCCATAAAAATAAAGATTTGGCAGTGTGATGTCAGTAGGAAACTCCCTTCATGAGTTTTTATTTTCCTTTTCTCAGTGCAAGAGGTGTTTGAATTTTCAGATCTAACCCCTGTGATTAGCAGAACTGTTATATGTTCATAGTCCTGTTCAGCCTTGCTGTGGGGTAATGGGTAAGCAGAAAGCAAGGTGGGGAGTGGGGAGAGCAGGAGCTGTGCCTGCTGGGTCCTGCACCGAGGAGGACAGGCTCTTTAGGAGGTAAAGACAGTGACCTCAAGTGAGAAACAGGGGAGTGGAAAATAAATCTGATCTTGTTACTGATGCTGGAACCTTCACAAAGTTTGAGAAGTACCAGAAGGATGGAATACCTCAGAAATGCCTGTTCCTCTACATTTTTCACTTTCATTAGAGTACTGGGTTTGCAGCTAAGATGTACTTGGGGCTTGGAAGGACCCTCCCTAGGAACAGTGATGATTCCCTATCACTCAGCCCTTGCTGATGCTCTTTCTGGAGGTTTTTCCTCCTGTGTGTAGCCTGTCTGATGGCTGCAGCCTGAACTTGGGCTCCTTCCTCCTCCGTGAGTCCTGGATAACCTTATAAGCCCGTTCCTGGCCCTAATAGCATGCACTTGGTCTGATGTCTTCTAAAGAAGGGAGATTGAGATGGGATCTTAGGAAGAAATGTTTTTCTGTGAGGGTGGGGAGGCCCTGGCCCAGGTTGCCCAGAGCAGTGGTGGCTGCCCCATCCCTGAGAGGTTCAAGGCCGGGTTGGATGGGGCTTGGAGCCCCTGATCTAGTGGGAGGTGTTCCTGCCCATGGCAGGGGTGGAACAGGATGGGCTTTGAGATCCCTTCCAACCCAAACCATTCTATGTTTCTGTGATTCTCCTTCCTGATAGCTTGCTTGAGGATGGAATCTTGAGTGCAGATCTGCTCTGGTGACAGAACCCACCTGTTCAGAAAACAGTTCTGGTTGCCCTAACAAGCTGGGAAGAAGCACAAGTTACAAGCAGCTGGTTTTTTCTGTAACTGCATGTATTCAGTGGTGTGGGAGTCTAAGAAGCAGAAGGTCTCACCTAGTGAGCTGTGTCAGAAAGGTGTCTGATCATGTGGCATAGGTGATTTTGGCAACAATGAGACTCGGTTGGTCATCGCTCTCCTCAGGAAGCATCTCATTACCTCTGTTTAAACACATGTTCCTGCCTTCTCCTGCTGATTTCTGTGCTTGTTGCTATGTAGGACTGTCTCAGGTCAGCAGGAAAGCAGTACGTGGTGGGTCTGAGGTTTACAGGGTGGCAGGCATCACTTTGATGCTGTCTGGATGCAATCTTATGCGTGGAAGCTGGTGATGGCAAAGGAAAATCCCTGCTTGCTGGTCCTAATGCCTTTGTGCATCCTGCACCTACTCATGTACCTGCTGCCCCTGGCACTAAGATGTGATTTATTCTTCTTGAACCTGAGCTTGATGCAGCGTGTGGGCTCAATGCAGGACCTGACGTGTGGGTCTGTGAGGGGTGATCGCCCTGGGATAGCTTGGGGACTCCAGGAAACTGACTTTCAGCAACGTGAGTGTTTTTCTGTGGGCAGTTCAGGAGCCGGTTGGAACCCTCTAGGTTTATTCACCAGCCACCTGGATGTGGGTGGCTGGGAAATAGACCCCAGGAGTTTCTATCACTGGCTAGGCTTTCACAGCCTTCTGTATGGTCCTGTTTTCCTGACCGTGTCCAGCTCTGAGATACAAAGTCCTGGGATCAAAAGTGATTCCAGTGAAGGTGAGATGTTTTCTGTGGCTTGGAAATGGCTTGAATCTCAGCTGCTCTGCACAAAGGCAGTTTTGACTCATTGCTGTAGCTCAAAAGCCTGAGGCTGCATCCCAGAGATGCCCTGTTTGTGGTGTTATAGTAGAAGCCTTTTTCCTATCAGTGCTGCAGCCGTGCTGTACTGTGCAGGGTGGCAAAGAAAAGAAACATCGATGAAACAAGCGGATGTGATGCCTGGAAGGAAGGATACCTATTGTTTTGTCCTGATGGTAGTGCTGAGTCAGTGTCCAGGGAGGAAGGAAAACAAGAGGCAGCAGCAGGATGTGGGCTGCGGATGCATCTGTCCCTCAGACAGAGGATGAAAGCTCTCTGCTGAGCTCCTGACTTCTGTCCCCCATGCACCCCCACATGCTCTCTTACCTGCTCTAATGCTTTCATATAGCTAAAACCCTCTTTTTATCATACAGTACCATCTCCAGTACAACCCCATCCCTTGTCATGGTCTGCTGAGCCAACCCTGCTGTGCTGCACTGGAGCTGGGCAGGTCACTTTGTGGACCCACCATTCTGTGGGGCTGTCAGTCTTTAAACAGGTCCGAAGAATTCACCTTTTAATCTCATTTTAGAGACTGGTGATTGGTACAACATCCAGACCTGTCCTGTTGTGTGTGTCCTGTACAAAAAAAGAAAGACGGTCACAGCCCTGGTCCCGATTTGGCTTTATATTGAGGCCGCAGAGCTCACTCATCTGCCTATGAATTACACATGAGCCTGGGTTCAAGCAAGCTTTGCTCTTGATCTGAGCACACACAGGAGCAGGAAGGACCATATTCACTGGGTTAATTATCCAGGATTATTTGCCTGGAGCTAAATAGAGGGTGAGCCACACTTCTGGCAGTGAGCTCAGAGGGGTTTTTGGATTTGGGTACGTCTGGAGTCCTGCTGACAGCTGCAGGGTGCAAGACATACTCCAGCTTTAAACAAGTATTTTAGGAATGTCCTTCTCTATTTTTGTCTTTTTTTTTTTCAGCTGACACAGATGAGAGTGGCAAACTTGTGGAAAAAATGACAGTTTTGTTTTCAGAAAGAATCATAAAATCATGGAATGGTTTGGCTTGGAAGGGACCTCAAAGTGCACCCAGTTCCGCCCCCTCTAGAGCAGCATGGAGTGATAAGACAAAGGGGGATGACTTTAAAATGGAAGGGGTAAGATTTAGATTAGTCAATAGGAAGAAATTTTTCACAATGAAGGTGGGGAGGCCCTGGCCCAGGTTGCCCAGAGCAGGGGTGGCTGCTTGGAACCCCTAGAAGTTCAAGGACAGGCTGGATGGGGCTTGGAACCCCTCTTGCAGTGGGAGGTGTCTCTGCCCATGGCAGGGGTGGAACTGGATGGGCTGTGAAGTCCCTTCCAACCCAAACCATTCCATGAATCTATGATGTGCAAAGCCTACCAGACACAGAGAACCTCTGCAAACCTGAGAGCCTTTCTGAGAGGTGTTTTGCAGCAATTCCCACACCAAAAGCTCAGTGCTGTAGCCTTGCACTCTGTCTCCTCCCTTGTTTCCCTTGGAGGCCCAGGGGGTATTGGCATAAGAGCTTTTCTCCCCCCTTCCCAAGCCGTGATGCTGTCTCTGTTAGTGCAGGAAACTGGCATTGGGCTCCTCTGTTCCACATACGTTTCACATTTCCTTGCACATGTGTTTCCAAAGTGGGGAAGGGCAGAGGCCATAAACAGCTTTATGAGCTTTCCTAGCTCCGTAGCCTGAACCCAGGAGCATCTTAACCAGTGAGATAACCTCTGTGGGATGGCCTCACGATGGCTGTGCACACTCTGGTTCCTTATTCATCTCTCTGTCTGTGCCCTCACCTCTAGGTGAGTGAATCCTACAATACCTGGTGCTCCTGCACCAAAGCTGCTCTGCTTTCTGGGAGCAGCATGGCCCTGAGCTCCCCCGACACTGCCTTATGAATGGCAAAACCATGTTCTGATGTTATTATTGTCCGCTTTTTTAAATGAGTTTAAGGTTGCAAACCTGCTGACCTGCAGCTACTACAGGCACGGACCTGAAAGCCCACACAAGTGACCCCTCTCAGCAGTTGTGTTTTGTCTGCATTGAGCCTTCAGCTCCATCCAGGAGGTTAACGTGACACTGTGAGTGCCCTGTGCTGTCCCCACAGCATGGCCCTTCTCCTTCAGCTTGCTCCCTGCTACCAGATGCATTCCTCACTTCCAACATATGGACTCAATTACAGTCCCTCTCCCTCGGTTTCCTGCCTCTTTGGGTTTCCTGAAATGCATCCCTTCCTCCTGGCAGCTTGAACTCCCGCAGCGAGATGCTTTGCAAGCTCTCACATTCCTCCCTTCCTCCCTCCCGCTGCTTCACTGCCTCTAACGAGGTGGTCCTGATCCAGAACACGAACCCATAAGGCTGCAGATCAGGGACCCCGAGGGCTTGTGTTGCCACAGCCAAACTAGCCAGCACACTAAATGCATGCTCTGGAGAGGGAGCTGCTGTGTCCCAGTTCCCCATCATTTCTAGATCACCCTGTAGTTTTCAACCAACTGCTTTATTTGCAAGAGTCAGGCTTCCCCCCCTCCCCATTCCTTTCTGAGGCCACAGGCTTTCCGAGACTCTGCGCTTTGGAAGGACCATCAAACTGCTCCAGGTTCCTCCTGCATTCTATTTGGCTTCTTTCCTGCCCATGGCTTCTGCCTTTAAAAGCCTTTGAGGAGGGGAGAGGGAGCTCTTTCTTCTCTGTCACTGGTTTCCCCCTGCTGCTCTGGGGGAGCCCCAGGCGCTGCAGCATTGGGGTGCTGGAAATCTTCAGAAATCTGAGCTTATTCAAAGGGCAGAGGGAGATGGAAATGGTTAAATCATGCAAATGGGCCGGTTAATGATTTCCATCCCCTTGCTGGTGTGCTTCAGTTTTTTGGAAGGGGGGCTGGCCAGCAGCTTGCCAGCAATTGTAACTCAAAAAGACTATTTTCTTTCTGTGTCGGCTTTCATCCGTGACCCCTTTGGATTCCCCTGACTCCATAGATGCCAGAGTTTCCAGCGCTCCTGCTGTCCCTGTGACTGTTTTTCCTCCCATACCGAGCAATGGGGGAGATAAGGCAGCACTGTTTTCTCCCTGCATGCTTCCTTCTCCAAGCAGAGGAGAGGCTTTTTTCCCAGGGCAGAAGCCACTCAGCAGCCCTTGCAAATGGAGAGAAAAGCTGCAGCTTCTGCACCTCTGGACCCAGGATCTCAAGGGTACAGCTCTGGGGAAGATCCAACAAATATGTGTGGATGCGTAGCCCTGCAGTCCCTCCCAGATGCTGGGACCTTATTGTGTAACAATTGTTATGTAAATATGGCTTGTAGATTATTATATATTGTATAATAAGATGTATTATAGTAAGCCTGGACACTGTGTCCAGGTTCTGGCATCCGCTGGGTGCAGAGGAGGCCACAAAGATGATCCAAGGGCTCGAGCACCTCTGCTATGAGAGCAGGCTGACAGAGTAGGCGTTGTTCAGCCTGGAGAAGAGAAGGCTGCAGGGAGACCTTAGAGCAGCTTTCAATGCTGAAAGGGTCTCAAGGAAACCTGGGGAGAGGCTTTTTACAAAGGCATGGAGTGACAGGGCAAGGGGCAATGGGTTGAAATTGGAAGGCGGAAGGTTTAGATTAGACATTGGGAAGAAATTCTTTGCGATGAAGGTGGTGACACCCTGGCCCAGGTTACCCAGAGAAGTGGTGGCTGCCCCATCCCTGAGAGGTTCAAGGCCGGGTTGGATGGGGCTTGGAGCCCCTGATCCAGTGGGAGGTGTCCCTGCCTGTGGCAGGGGGTTGGAACTGGATGGGCTTGGAGGTCCCTTCCAACCCAAACCATTCTGTGATTCTATGTATGAACAGCAATGCTGAGCCAAACCACCCAGGGCTCTGCTGGGGTGACTGGAAGCAGGATAGGGACTGGAGGCAGTTGTGCTGGGATGTGACCCCCTTTCAGGGGACATGAATGTGGGTGGTGCAACACTGGGAAATCTCATCATCTGAGGTTTGGAACCCACTAACCAGTTTTGTATTGCGGAACAAAGATGCACCCCTGTGATGTTGCCACCACTCCCATGGGGCTTTATCTATGATTCCCTACCCCCAGGTTTGCTGGTGTGGTCCTTGCTCTCCCCAGCCATGGTTCTGGGATGTTGGGTGTTGTGGGGTGGTCCTTGGTCTCCTAGATGTGGTACTGGGTGCTGAGTGCCATGGAGTGGTCCCTGCTCCCCCCCAACCATGATTCTGGGCTGCTGGGTGCCGTGGGATGGTCCCCACTCCCCTCAGCCATGTTTCTGAGGTGTTGAGTGTTGTGGAGTGCTGGGTGCTTTGGGACATTCCCTGCTCCACCCAGCCATGGTTCTGGGGTGCTGTGGGGTGGTCTTTGCTCTCCCCAGCCGTGGTTTTGGGATGCTGGGTGCTGTGGGGTAGTTCTTGGTCCCCCAGCTGTTGTACTGGGTGCTGGGAGATGCTGGGTGCCATGGGGTGGTCCCTGCTCCCCCCCAGCCATGTCTCCATGAGGGACATGGTTTAGTGTTTTCTGGGAGTGGTTGGACTCGATGATCCGGTGGGTCTCTTCCAACCCAGTGATTCTGTGATTCTGTGATTCTGTTCTGGGATGCTGGGTGCTGTGGGGCATTCCCTGCTCCCCGCAGCCATGGTTCTGGGGTACCGGATGCTGCAGGCTCTTGGATGCTGTAGGGTGCTCCCTGTTCCCCTCAACCTTGTTTCTGGGGTCCTGGGTGCCGTGGAGTAGTCCTTGGGCCCCCAGCTGTTGTACTGGGTGCTGAGGGATGCTGGGGTGCTATGGGGTGCCCCGTGCTCCACTCAGCCATGTTTCTGGGGTGCTGTGGGGTGCTGGGTGATGTGGAGTGCTCCCCACTCCCCCCAGCCGTGGTTCTGGGTTGCTGCAGGGTGCTGAGTGCTGCAGGGCACTCCTTGCTCCCCGCTCCCGTATTTCTGAGGTGCTGGGAGCTGTGGGGTAGTCCTTGGTCCTCCAGCTGTGGTACTGGGTGCTGGGGGATGCTGGATGCCATGGGGTGCCCCGTGCTCCACTCAGCCATGTTTCTGGGGTGCTGTGGGGTGCTGGGTGATGTGAGGCTGTGCCCAGTTCCCCCGGTCATAGTTCTGGGGTGCTGGGTGCCATGGGGCTCTCCCCGCTCTCATTAGCCGTGGTTCTGGGGTTCTGGGTGCCATGGTGTGTTCCCAGTTCCCATCAGCTGTGGTTCTGGGGTGGTGGGTGCTGCGGGGTGGTCCCTGCTCCCCCCTCCTGTATTTATGGGGTGCTGAGTGCTGTGGGGTGATCCCTGCTCCCCCCTTCCCATATTCCTGGGGTGCTGGAAGCTGTGGTGTGATCCCTGCTCCCCCCTCCTGTATTCCTGGGGTGGTGGGTGCTGCGGGACATTTCCTGCTCCCCCCAGCCATACTTCTGGGGTGCTGGGTGCTGTGGGGTGGTCCCTGCTCCCCCCCACCCGTATTTCTGGGGTACTGTGGGGTGATTCCTGCTACCCCCTCCCGTGTTTCTGGGGTGCTGGGTGCTATGGGGTGATCCCTGCTCCCCCCTCCTGTATTCCTGGGGTGGTGGGTGCTGCGGGACATTTCCTGCTCCCCCCAGCCATACTTCTGGGGTGCTGGGTGCTGTGGGACATTCTCTACTCCCCCCAGCCATGTTTCTGGGGTGCTGGGTGCTGTGGGGTGGTCCCTGTTCCTCCCCCATATTCCTAGGATGCTGGATGCTGTAGGGTGATCCCTGCTCCCCCCTCCCGTGTTTCTGGGGTGCTGGGTGCTGTGGG
>WAAB01007207.1:16176-80108 GCA_013389865.1 Piaya cayana
TCGGGGAGGGAGGTGTTGCCAGGCAGTCTGGGTTCTAATCCACTCCCTCCCACCCCCCACCGTAGCTGTTAGGCATAAAACATTCACTGGAAGCATATACAAAGGGAAAAGGAAGCCTCTGGATTTTAGCTCATACATAAGAGGCACAGAGGAATCATAGAATCATAGAACAACCAGGTTTGAAGAGACCCACTGGATCATTGAGTCCAACCGTTAATAGAACATGGAATATTTATTATCCTTTTCCATGATACAAGAGACAAAGGGTAGTGTTTTCTGTAGGAGAGCAGGATGCGAGGCTGCTGCTCACAAAGCTTCCATGAAGGAGTCCGAACCCTGGGCTCCCTTCCCTGTTCCTGCCCCCTGGGTGTCACAGGGTCCTGTGTTTTCTTTACAGGTGGCTGACGTGACCAGAGTGATGAATGTTTCAGAGGACACCTTGCAGTCCAGTGGCTTGTCCCACCAGAGAAGTGGAGCAGGGCAGAGTTGGTGCTGCTCACTGAGCTGTGCCTGAGTTTCTTCCCACAGGGAACTCCAGTGTTGGTAAGGGAAGTGAAAAACAGTGCCTGCAATCATATGTAGTGATAGGACAAGAGGAAATGGCTTGAAATTGGAAGGGGGAAGATTTACATTAGACATTAGGAAGAACTTCTTCATGATGAAGCTGGGGAGGCCCTGGCCCAGGTTGCCCAGAGCAGTGGTGGCTGCCCCACCCCTGGAGGTGTTCCAGGCCAGGTTGGATGGGGCTTGGAGCCCCTGATCCAGTGGGAGGTGTCCCTGCCCATGTCAGAGGGTTGGAACTGGATGGGCTTTGAGGTCCCTTCCAACCCAAACCCTTCCAAGATAACTATTTGGTCTTTGTTCTTTCCTCTTGTCTGTCAGGGAAACCATGGCAAGGCTCACATACCCAGCTGCACTTGCTGACGTGTTACATCCTTTTAATCCATTTCCAAAATAGCTTCTCCACCCTTCCATTACCCCTGGCTTACACCGCCTAACACACCTGCCCTCCTCTGTTCTCCTGCCCAGTGATGTGTATATACCGGGATCCCAGACTTCTTCCAGGCTGCACAGGTCGAATCAAACCTTTTGTGTGCATGAATGTAGTCAAGGCAGGACTACTGCATTCCTGACAGGAAGAGATGGAGAGGTGAGGTGGGAGCGAGATATATGGAAGTACCTCCAGATGGCAGAAGGTACAGGAAAAGCTAAAGAGAAGGGGCTCATGCCATGCTGGGGCAGAAGGAAGAGAGGTTAAGATGGTTTGGAAAAGGAGACAGCTTGAAAGCAGGTTTGGAAATGATATAGTTGGAGAAAAGTGTGAAAGAGATGTCAGAGCTTCTTATGTACTGCTGAAGGTGTTCTCTGTATGGGAGATTCATAGAATCATGGAATTGTTTGGGTTGGAAGGGACCTCAAAGCCCATCCAGTTCCACTCCCCCTGCCATGGGCAGGGACACCTCCCACTGGATCAGGGGTCTTAGCCCCATCCAACCTGGCCTTGAACACCTCCAGGGATGGGGCAGCCACCACTGCTCTGGGTAACCTGGGCCAGGGCCTCCCCGCCCTTACAGCAAAACATTTATCCCTAAGATCTCATCTCAATCTCCCTCTTTCAGCCTAAAACCATTCCCCCTCATCCTATCCCTGCACTGCCTGATCCAGAGCCCCTCCCCAGCTTTTCTGAAGCCCCTTTCAGTGATGGAAGCAGCCTTCTCTTCTCCAGGCTGAAGAACCCCAAAAGTCTCAACGTGTCCTTATGTAGGAGGTGCTCCAGCCCTTCTTGGATCACCTCCATGGCTTCCTCTGGCCTCATTCAAATAGCTACATGTCCTTCCTGTGCTGAGGACTCCAGAACTGAATGCAGGGCTCCAGGTGAGGTCTCATGACAGCAGAGTAGAGGGGCAGAATCGCCTCCCTTCTTCTGGGTAGAGGGGATGTGATGTGCTCAGGGTAGAAAAGAAGAGAAAAACTGGGCCCAAAGTGGGAGTTGAGGACACATGGTTCTAAATCTGCTGCACAGAAGTGTTACAAGCTGGTGACCAGACCAGAAGAGTAGTGGAGGAATATCTCTCAGCCAAGCATTTGGGGGAAAAAAATAGTAGAGATGTAAAAGCAATGAAGCTACAACTTTTCTCTCTCAAATACAGGAGGAGGAGGATCAGGAGAAGCATGGAGTGAAGTCTCCAACTCGGTTTCAGTGTCCTGCAGTAACAGTGAGATGTTTGCACAACTTCTACAGCAGAAAAGGGCAGGGATTTTGCTCTGCCTTTTGCCCTTAGTGGGGTCTGAGGCTACTGCATCTTTAGCTTAGCCTTGCTGCCCTATCAGACCCTGATCAGCCTGGTGTCTGAGTGACAGACGTGTCCTGGTGCTGCTAGATGCGCAGGGCATCCATGGTTCTCCACCAGTGACAAGACCATGGCTGTAAGCCTCTCAGCAGCCCAGAACCTGCAGGCACATATGACCACAGCACCATAAATGCTGTCACATAAATGCTCTCATAACATATGCCCTGTGTCCAACAGCCTCTCGCTGACATGGTTTCACTCCTCTGACCCTTCCCCACTGGAGCACTGTGTGTCCTGGTTGCAGGAAGATCTCCTGCTGTACCCAAAACCCTGAGAGACACTCGCTGCCTTCACAGCTGTTTCAGACTCAGTTTCCCTTTAGAAGGGAAGGATTTCCCTTCCCACACCTGCAAAAACAAGGAGCCCTGACTCACTGCCTGCAGTATGCAAGGTCCAAGAGGGCTGCAGGGTAGGAAGGTGGGGATACCAGGCACATGAGCCTGAACTCTGCCTGTCACCATGGGATTTCTTTCTGCATTTTCTCCTTTTCTGCTCTTTTCAGAAGGTGATTTCAGATCAGTGTGGTTTCCATGTGGTCCTTTTGTGGTATAAACCTAGTGGGCAGCTAAACCCCACCAGTCACTGAGTGGTTGAACACCTGCTTGCTGATGGAATCATAGAATGGTTTGGGTTGGAAGAGACCTTGAAGATTATACAATTCCAACTCCCCTGCATTGGACAGGGACATGAAGTGGTGAATGAATTCCTTATTCTGCTTTGCTTGCATGCTCAGCTGTTGCTTTACCTGTTAAACCCTCACCTTTCCAGCTCTGCCTCCCATCCCTCTGTGGGAGAAGGGAGCAAGGAAGAGGCTGCGTGGGGCTGAGCTGCCCACTGGGGTTACCCCGCACAAGCTCCCACGCCTGTGCTTGTTTTGGCATCACCACATGGTGCTCTGAGGGATTATGTTTGTGGAGGATCCTGCTGGAATCAGTGCTTCTCTGAGTCCTCCTCTCCATGAACCTCCCGTCTGGTGCTTTGCAATCCCCAGGAGCTCTCCCAGTGAGCTATATTGTGTTTCTCCATCCTCAGCTGTCAGGATATTTTTCCGTCCCCCGTCACGGCTGCCAAGGAAGACAGGAGCTCAGCGTGTGAGCCTCGTCAGCTCTGATCTCTGACTCCCATCCTGCGCAGGCAGCTGGGTCTATTCATCTACAAGCAGCTCCATCCCTAGACCATAGAGGAATGGGGAAAGCCTCTGGGCTTCTTTTTTAATAGCTTAAAGGACCCGTTGTGGGGGAGCAAGGTCAGTGAAAGGGGATGTTGCAGTCGACTCATTGAGAAAGGCGTATGGACCATGGCAGGGCACGCACACAATAGTTCAGTGTCCTCCTCCAGTCCAGCCTGGCGCTTGTCCTGCCCTCAGAGCTTCAGGCAGATGATTCAGAATCAGTTAGTGGTTGAAGTGACTCAACCAGTGTCCTTTCCTGTCCCCTCGACATCACGCGTGTGCCATCTGCTCCCCACCACACAGCAAAGCAAAGGCAGAAAATCGATGATGAATCCATCCCTCCCACCCCAAGCTCGTTGCTGGCCTGGGTATCAAAAGAGAGCAAGGGTTGAGCCAGGCTTGATGCAAAGGGACTCTTCTTCCTCAAAGGGGATGAAGCAATTGCACACAGAGCAGACTCTTTACCCCTTGCCCTATTGCTTCAACCATTGCCTGGTTTGTTGCGGGGAGGAAGATGCTCAGCTTTAAGCCGGGTGATGCTGACCACAAACTAAGCTGGAGAGCAGGGCAGGTTGCCCGTCGGTACACCCATGCCACAGCAAAAATCTCTGTGTGCACTGGGAGGAGAAAGCAATTGCCAAGCCTTTCTGAGATGTTTTGCCAGTCCTTTGCAGAGCTACTGTGATCTCAAGTCATATCTGCTGGAGATGACCCAAAATAGCAGCCTTAGGCATGGGTTTCCAGCCCAGTGACCCCTTGGTGAAGCCATAAACATGCATTGCACAAAGTGCTGTTGATGTTCAGTAGCCCCAGTGTTTTCCAGTTGTCCTGTTGCCTGTGACAATGACATGAGACACCAGAATCCAACCCACATGGACATCCAAATGGCTCTCTCTAAAGAAGTGAAGCTCTGATGGGACGCGAGGGTAGGTTCCTACATGACTGCTAACCCGATATTTAACAGAGTAAAAGACAGAAGACAAAACACATCAGGAAAACTGTGAATAGTAGGGATGTTTCTGACAATATTCTAGTAGGAAAGACAAAGAGGCAAACTGTGTAGTGCTGCAGAAGGACCTCACCTGGATACTTGGTGGTTTATAACATCTCAAAGGGGTTGTCCTGCCCTGTGCCTTGTTAGCTCTCTGAGCGGAGGAATGTTCCAAGCTTACCCTTCCCACCTGGGGTTTACAGGGTGCCTGTGGCAATGTCAGCTCAGTGCTCTGCAGTAGTTCAATCCCCAAATCCCCATCCAAGATCTAGGAATATCTGGGAAAGCAAGGAGAAGAAGGAAACTCTTCTCCCAAGGAAACTACTTCTCCCAAGTAGCAAGTGATAGGATGAGAAGAAGTGGCCTCAAGTTGTGCCAGGTGAGGCTTAGATTGGATATTAGGAAACGTTTCTTTACGGAAAGAGTGGAGAAACACTGGCAGAGGCTGCCCAGGGAGGTGATGGAGACTCCACCTGTGGAGGGGTTCAAAAAACATGTAGATATGGCTCTTTAGGATGTGGTTTAGTAGGCACAGTGGGGCTGGGCTGACAGTTGGACTGGATGAGCTTAGAGATCTTTGCCAACTTTAATGATTCTATGAAAAGCAAGTGCAGCAGTGGCTTTTTTGTTTGTTTGTTTTAAATGTTTTGCACTGCCTGCAGTTCTAGTTCCCCTGCCTGAAGAGGGAGATGGTACATGAGATAAGGTGCAGAGGGAGGCAGCAAGGACCACTGTGTAGCCCTGGGGCTGCTGAGGCCTGAAAAGTACCATGAAGGAGGCATATGAAATTATAAACTGGAGATATTTATGTCTCCTCTGCAAAAGCTTGAATGAGGCTAGAAGAGGCAGGTTTAAATGCCGAGCTGTAGTTTCACATCCCTCCTCCTCACAGGATGTTGCAGATGCTTATGGCTTACACAGGTTAAAAAAAGCAACCACATACATTTATGGAAGGAAAAGGTGGGAGGATGTGAGAAAATTCACTGGCTGAGAAAGACGGGAGAGTGCCAGTGGGGTGTGAGGGGAGAGTTGGGAGCTGCAAGGAGCAGAGGTGGGGAGAGGGAGCAGCCTGCTGGGTTCGTGCTGGGTGTGGGAAGGGGTTTGGCTGCAGGAGAAGGATGGCTGTGCCCAGAGGAGAGAGAACCTTCTGAGGCTTGGGGGAGGCAGAAGAGCCTGTGGGGAGAAGGGGCTGCTGGATCACAGTGGGAGAAGAAGCTTGTCTGAGGGATGAAGAAAACAAGCAGTGCATTGAGTACAGGCTCCTGCTTTCTTTCAGCTCTTTCTAGGCTACACTATGGTCCAGCTGGCAGCTGGCGGTGGGGGGGGGAACATCTCTCACTCTTGAGGCCTCCCCCCCAGCCGCCCCCTGCTCCTTTCTGCAGTAGCCCCGAGGGGATCAGCGCACAAAGCCTGGCAGCTCTGAATGCTCCCTGTGTTGTCTGCGCAAACCGAATGCTTCGTCCAACTGAGATGGGAGAGCAGCTCTCAGGAAACCCAGTAGCATGAACTCCAGCCCCTCTGCAGCTCCATCAGCACCAAAAATGCTCACCCCACATGGATTATTTTGCCAGCACTTCTGGAAGGGGAAGGGAAATGGCTCATGTCTCATTTTAGAGGTTGTTGGTCCCTTCCCAGTCAGGCTCTGGTGTGATCTGCCTGCATCAGACCTGTTGTGCACAAGACAGAAGGGCTGTCCTTGCCATCTCTGCTGCACAGCCTGTGTTTCTCATGCTTTTTTGGCTTAGGGGGTGAAGAACAGACCCATGAGTGATGTCTCCTGCCCACAGCACCGCTAGTGAAAAGGGCACTGAGTGGGGAGCAGGGCAGGGAGAGGCAGATGTGGCAAAGAGAGGTGAGGAGTAGTTTCAGAGCTGCTTCAGGGCACAGAGAGGGTAAGAGAAGGGTGCTGGGCTTGCAGAGTCTATGAAAGGCTTTCAAATCCTGCTCAGGAGCCTCCAGCTTGCTTCCTCTGCTCAATCTCATGTGCCCACCCTTGTTTCTTCAAAAGCTAGGATGGCAGCATGTAAGATTTTTCAGTCCTGAAAGAGTTAATTTCTCATGCCTGCAGCATCTGGGCAGTAATTCAGCTGCTGCTTTGTATTCCAGAGCAGGTCCCCTCCCTTCTACCTTCCCCTCCCAATCATAATACATCTTTCTGGGCAATTTGTGGTTTCAATGCAGGAGGGGGGACGGCATGACTGAGAGCAGCCTTGAGGAGAAGGACTTGGGGTGCTGGGGGATGAGAAGCTTGACATGAGCTGGCAACGTGCACTTACAGCCCAGAAACCAACCGTGTCCTAGGCTGCAACAAAAGCAGCATGGCCAGGAGGGTGAAGAAGAGGGTTCTGCCCCTCTGGTGAGACCCCACCTGGAGCTCTGTGTCCAGTTCTGGAGTCCTCAGCATAAGAGGGATATGGATCTGTTTCAACAGAGGATGACACAGAGGGAATCCAAGGTCTGGAGAACCTCTGTTATGTGGTCAGGCTAAGAGAGTTGGGGTTATTCAGCCTGGAGAAGAGAAGGCTGTGGGGAGACCTTAGAGCAGCTTCCAGTACTGAAGAGGGCTCCAGGAAAGCTGGGGAGGGGCTTTTTACAAGGGTGTGAAGTGACGGGGTGGGGGGGGTGAGGGGATAAATGGGTCGAAATTGGAAGGGGGAAGATCTAGATTAGACATTGGGAAGAGGGTGGGGAGGCCCTGACCCAGGTTGCCCAGGGAAGTGGTGGCTGCCCCATCCCTAGAGGGGTCCAAGGCCAGGTTGGGTGGGGCTTGGAGCAATCTGATCCAGTGAGAGGTTTCCCTGCCCGTGGCATGGAGGTGGAATTGGATGGGCTTCCCTTCCAACCCAAACCATTCCATGATTCTACGATCAAGGCGCTGAAGGCAGAAGCGTGTGCTGTCAGTGCCAGCGCTGAGCTGGCTGTGCTTACCCTGTGCCCTCTTCCACCGAGTGCCCCAGTGCCCGTCAGTGCTCGGCGGGTGCTCTAATTCGGGGCTGCCAGCTTGAGCGTGGCGTCATGAGCTGGATGAGCTCAGCCCTTAAGCTGTAAAGGCTTCTTAAGGGTAGGCACCCTCTTAGCTTCGTTATTGGGATGCCTGTACTTGACTGCATGTGGAATGCTGGGCTTATTATGGATAAGGCCAAACCGCAGAGCATGGAGGTATCTAGGGGCTGTAATCCTCTGCTGGCACAATGCCATGAGAGCCTGGTGGGCAGTATCATAGAATGGTTTGGGTTGGACAGGACTTTAAAGCCCATCCAGTTCCAACCCCTTGCCATGGACAGGGACACCTCCCACTGCATCAGGGGCTCAAAACCCCATCCAGACTGGCCTTGAATATTTCCAGGGATGGGGCAGCCACCACCCTTCTGGGCAGAGTTGGTACCACACTGCTGTTTTCTCCCATGGCGCGCTCAACTGCCTCCAGAGGAGTTTGTGTCCTGAGATGTGAGTCCTTTTGGGTCATGGTGCTGCTCATCATGGAGCTACACCTGCTTTCAGGTACCAGGGTGAAGATGGGCAGAGACCTGAACATCTAACGTGGTGCTTTTTGCAGCCCTGGCCCTCATGGTGGAAACCTCTTGATTTTCTGGTATCCTGAGGTCAAGTAGCATCTCCAGCTCATCCAGCTGCTACCTCCAAAGAAGATGGTCAGTACCAGAGCCGGCCTGGAGATCTTTCACCCCTCTGTTTCTAACAATGTGCTGTTTTCACAGAATCATAGAACAATTACAGTTTGAAAAAAGACCATTAGCTCATTCAGTCCAATGGTCAGGTCAACCCCACTGTGTCTGCTAAACCATGTCCACAAGTGCCACATCATTTTTTGAGCCTCTCCAGGGATGGAGACTTCACCACTGCCCTGGGCAGCCTCTGCCAGGACTTCACCACTTTGTTAGTAAAGAAATTTTCCCTAATATCCAACCTAACCCTCCCCTGGTGCAATATGAGACGATTTCTTCTCATCCCATCACTTCTTCTTTGGGAGAAGAATGAGCAAAGCCAGCAAGATGACAAGAGGTGGACATATCCTTGAGGAGACCACAGAGCTCATCAGGTACTTGAGCTAGACATCACGTCTGGATAAAGGCAGAAAGCTGCTGGATCTGCAAGAGCCTTCAGTAAGTAAAATAAAGTTTCAGTATGGGATGTGTGCATGACTGTGAAGGGTAATTTATTTTCCTTCTTACTCTTGGGGCTATTTGTGCCAGTTTTGTATTGTTCTGACTCTCCTGTCTGATCTTTGTTCTGCCCCTGTAGGCAACTGAAAGGCTGAAGGCTTCAACCAAGGGGAGGAATGTTGCCCGTGGTCCTCATGTTCTCAGACTGAGCAGAAAGGAAGGGACAGTGGAGAAAACGACAGCCCTCCCACCCATGGCTCAGTGCTGGAGTGCCAAAGCTGGGCCCCCAGGTCTTGTCTTGCAGGGCACTGGCTCTCGGTGCAGTAGTTTACAGTGCAAAAGGCTCTGCCCCAGCTTGCACCTTCCAAGTGTTGTGTTGTTTTCTTGTTCCAATTCAACGTATTTGTGACATTGAAGCAATGGAGTGATCCACAACAGCCCAGAACCATCTAGGACCATCACACGGCTTGGTTGCTGTCACATCCCAGGAGGAGGGAGGCTGATCCCAGCCCAGGGAGGAGCTGGGGTACTAGGAGGGTGGAAGAGGAAACAGGGTGGCTGGGAAGTAGGGTGGTGGGTTTGTTCTCTCAAATAACAAGTGACAGGATGAGGGGAGATGACATCATGTTGTGCCAGGGGCTGGGAGGGGCGGTTAGATTCTATATTAGGGAAAACTTCTTCACTGAAAGAGTGATGAAACACTGGCAGAGGCTGCCCAGGGCAGTGGTGGAATCCCCATCCCTGGAGGGGTTTAAAGAACATGTAGATATGGCACTTGGGGACATGATTTGTTCAGCACAGTGGTGATGGGCTGACAGCTGGACTGGGTGAACTTGGAGGTCTTTTCCAACCTTAAGGATTCTATGAATGTTCTCAGAGAGAAAGCAGGTTGGCACCTTCTGATCTGGGAGAGCCGCCCAGGGATAGATGAGCCAGCACAGCCAGTGCGGCAGAGTCTGGGGTCCTTCAGCATGGCTGAGGTCAATAACACAGGGCAGGCTCTTTCCTGCAGGAGCCTGTGCCCACCCAAGCACTACTGGGAGCACTGGTCCCTCCTGGTGTCACACTGAGCCTTTGCAGCTTTCAGTTTGAACGCAGTTTCATGTACAATAATAATACAATTCCATTTTGTGTGTTTCTGGGTCTTCTCATCACATCTCTAATAAAGAGCTGGGCAAACTGACGAGAGTGTGTGCCCCCGGTGTGTGGCCAGCCCTGTGTGGCATGTGGCACATGGCACATGGCACTGGTCCCCTCACAGCAGTGGCTGCAATCAGCAGGGCTCTTTCTGCAAGGCATGATCTTTGCTCCCTGCTTCTAAAGCGCTTGGTGTATATTACCTCCTGTCTATCACAGGTGCTCGGCTCTGGCATAAAAACCCAACAGTGCATGAACCGGAGAGAACAACAGTGAACAAGCGGCTGCAGTTGGGCCCTTGGGACAAAGTAGGTGCATGCCTGTGCACAAGATGTTTGTGCTTGAGAGAGAAAAATGCTGATTGTAAAAATCATAGAATCGCTTGCTTGGAAAAGACTTTTGAGATCATCAAGTCCAGCCGTCCCTGTCCATTATGAAATCAGATCCCTGAGCACCTCATCTGCCCATCTTTTAAACCCCTCCAGGGATGGAGACTCCACCAATGCCCTGGGAAGCCATTCCAGGGCTTCACCAGTCTTTCAGTAAAGACATTTTCCCTACTATCCAAACTAAACCTTTCCCAGAACAACTTAAGGCCATTTCCTCTTGTCGTTTCATTTGTTACTTGGGTGAAGAGACCAGCACCCACCTCACCACAACCTCCTTTCTGGGCACTGCAGAGTGTGATGAGATCTCCCCTCCAGCCTCCTTTTCTCCAGTCTAAACAGCCCCAGATAACTCAACTCTCCCAGAACCCTTGGGCTCCAGCGCTTTCCCAGCTCCATTCTCCTTTCCTGAACTCCCCACACTCAAACTGGGGTGAACAGGGAGCCCAGTAGAAGCAAGGATTGACCCCTTCTGCAGACATCCACCAGTCTCTGGGAAGGATGAGGGAGCCGAAAAGGGCAAGTAGAACAATTTGGGCATCAGCCCTTCTGCCCTCTCCATGCCTGGGTCACCAGAGGGATCCCTGAGGGGCCCAAGCTGTGTCACCCCTGTGTCTGGGTGGTGTCCAGCTCTGCCAGGCTGATGGCTGCAGGCTCAGGCAGGAGTTGCTTTCATGCAGCCAAATACTCATGGCTGTGTTTAGCAGCCCTGGAAACCTGCAAAATGAAGGAGAAATTGGGATACATGAGCTGCACCCCGGCCAGCCTGGAGCTTTGCCCAAGAGCTTTTGTTTTCCTGTAATGGTTCCTTGAATATCAAACTGATTTTCATGGCTTTGCAGCTGTTGTCAAGTGATGCTCTGGTAGCTCTGTTATCCTGACAGTTTGTATATAGAAAAGACACAGAAATAAACATTTTTTGTACAAAAGTGTCATTATGATACTCTTTGCCTCCGTATCATAACTTTGGTGGTGCAGAAATGAACCTGGGAATTGTCCAGGCTGGGGTGGAAGGTGGGAAGGTGAAGCAGCATCACAGTTGCTTGCAGTCCCAGGAGGAGGGAACCCACCACATCCCAGGAGGTGGCAGCAAGTCCTGTGCCCTGCATAGAAAATCTGCCTTGGCAAACCTTGTCTAGGCCCTGAAAGTCCAAATGTGGAGTGGGCTCTTGGGGACAGAGGTGTCCCCTCTGCCTGCACATCACCCAGGCTGAAAGCCAGGTGGGTGGGAAGCTGGTGAGGACAAGAGCCACCTTCACCATCCAAGTACTTGCCATGATGAAATAAAACAGTAAGCAGAGCCCTGGTCACACTACTCAAGCCTTTTGGTACCCATGTGGCAGCTCTGTGACAGCAGTGTCCCTCCTGGTGACCCCACAGAGGGCTCCTCCTGCCTTTGTTCTCACGTGAGCAGCACCAGCCTGGCTGCTGGTGGAGTTTTGAGGTTGACCTAGCCAGAAATGGGCCAGGCTGCAGCTCCCTGCTGCTCTTCTGGGATGAAGGACACTTTATCCCAGATGGCCACTTCAGAGGGACAAATGCTTTGCCACGTGCTGGTGGCCCTGGCTTGGCGGCACAGGAGGATTTTGTCATTGCAACTGATTCTGTGTGTGGGGCTGAAGCTGAGGGTGAGAACACTGTGTCCTTCACACATGGACAACCGAGTCCGAGCTGTGTTCCTTGTGCTGGGGCCAAGTGCATGTTGCAGCAGCTGATTTGCTACTGAAATCTTGCTGACATCTCATGGTGTCCAAATCCCCTCTGCCATCAGCCACATCCCTTCCTGCCCAGGAAAATGCTCCCTTTTCCCCCTGCGTAGAGAGGGGATCAGGCCCTGCCACCTCCCTGCCACCATGGATTTGGAAAGGTGATAGTGGGACATCACCAAGGAGTTGCTTGATATCCTCCAGAGCTGCTCCAGCCCCTCCTGCTGCAGCGAGCTGCCCCCAACATCTCCTCCATATCCTTGGTCCCGCCCCCAGTGCTTCCCCATCCCCCCACAGGCACAATCTTGGGGGCACATAGCCATCAGCCAGGCTTGGCTCCCAAAATGTTCTCGTTTCTGTCCCAGCCCCTTTTAGAGGTAGCCCTGTTGCTGCTAGCACTGCACTGGCTCTACAGGGCTTTCCAGAGCTGGTCCCCACGGGTATGGACACACAGGGGATTGCTGGGATAGTTTAGAAATGAGGGCAGAGACCTGATTATTGCCCTAGTTTGTGTCAAACCTCAGCTCCTCTTGGTTTTTTTTAGCAGCCTTTTGATGAGTTTGTCAATGACAAATTGCTAACTGGGGAGCAGGAGGCCCCGAATCGGGGGAGTGGGGTGGGGAGCAGGGTCTCCTGGGATGCCCCATGCCTCAAAGCACTCGCATTGTCCTGCAGAAAACTGGGAATAAAAGAGCTGTGATAAAATAATTGTTTAAACCTGGCACTGGGCCTGCCCAGAGGGATGGGGGGATGGAGGAAAGCTGGGCTGGGGTGGCCTCAGACATGCTGGTTAGGAGTGGGGACACCCTGGAGCTCTGCAGGGGCCAGCAGAGACCTTGTGAGCCTCAGTGGGGAAGAGTTCTGCGTGGCCCTGAGGCGCTGATGCAGTGGGGGAGGAGAGCTGGTTTCCAACAACAGGAGGCGCCCAGCATCATGGAGAACAGCGAGCTCCACGTTTTCTGATCCCATCCCCCAATATAATTATAGATTTATCGGTTATCAACACGTTCTGCTGAGCTAATGCAGACGTTGGAACGCACCAGCTGAACCAGAAATTAAGAAAAGGATGGTGCAGAGATGAAAGAAGCACCATTTTTAAAGTATTCTTTTTAATTATGAACAGTACAAGGAACATTTTCTTCCCACATCTCAGTGGGCTGTCTTTTGCACCCCACTTTGGGGACTACGGGGGTGGAGAGAGCAGCCCAGCCTCCCCCATCCAGCCCCTCTCAAGACCCCTTCTCCACTCCCCTCTGCTCCTTTCACCTCCACGGATGCTGCCCTGCACAAAGCAGCTTTGTCTGCCTCTTCCTCTCCTCCCGTCTGGCCACTGTCCCTCCCTGGCGCCTTTCCCATCTCTCTCTGCAGCACAAGGACCCTTCTTCTTGATTTATGTCCAGGGAGGGGGTCCAAGCCTCCTTGTGGCCCCATTGTGGGGAACCTCCTAGCTCTGCCATGAGCTGGAGGTGATGGGATGGTGGCAGGGTCCCCACCTCTCTGGCTTTAGCACCCAGCTCCATCCCTGGGACCAGTGGAGGAGCTGCCACCAGGATGAGCAGTGGGCACTGTTACTGTTCCCAGAAGACCTCTGGAGTAGGGTGGCATGGACTGACTGGCTTCACAAGCTGCTTCTCTTTCCCTTTGCCAGCAGGGCTGTGTTACTCAAGGCTCAGCTGGGAGGGCCCCCCCAAATCCATGTGATGGGAGCCCTGTGGGAGAGGTGGGGACATCACAGGGGTGCACATTTGCTCCACAACCCAAAAGTAGTAGTGGCTTCCAAACCTTGGCTGATGGGATTTCCTTGCACAGTGCCACCCACTTCCCTGTCCGCTGAAAGGGGTACATGTCTCAGCACAGCCGCCTCCAGTCCCCTTCTTGCTCCCAGACACCCCAGCAGAGCCCTGGGTGGTTTAGCTCAGCATTGCTGCTTGTTCATAGAATCATCAAATGGTTTGGGTTGGAAGGGACCTTAAAACCCACACAGTTCCAACCCCCTGCCATGGGCAGAGACACCTCCCACTGGATCAGGGGCTCCAAGCCCCATCCAGCCTGGCCTGGAACACCTGCAGAGATGGGGCAGCCACCACTCCTCTGGGCAACCTGGGCTAGGGCCTCTCCAACCTCACAGGAAAATATTTCTGCCTAATAACTCACTTTAATCTCCTCTCTTTAAGCAGAAAACTGTTCCCTCTCACCCTATCCCTGCACTCCCTGAGAAGGATTCAAGTGGAGAAGGTACCCAACCCCTCCTCCCTACACTGGGTACATCTGCTTGCAGCATGTGCCAAAGGGCAGAGGGTTAGTCAGGCTGCACTGGGCACAGGCTGCTCCTGCCCAGGGCTGTGTGTGCTGCCAGAAGCGCATTCTGGTCATACACGGCTTTTCTTAATGTCAGCGTTAGTTTTGGCTGGAGGTTTCCCAAAGCTCCCTGGGGATGATGTGGGCCAGGTACATCCAGGAAGGAATCAGCCCTGCCTGGCTCTGTGCTCCCAGAGACTCCCAGGATGGGTTTGGGGAGGGCAGCGCTGGGGGAGTGAAGGGGTGTTCCTGACTGCAGAGGCAGCATGAGACCTCAGGGTCAAGTACATGGGCTAGTTCCTCCACCAGAAGCTCAGTGACAGTGATCCTGGCAGGTCCCACCCCCAGTATCTCATGTTTTAGATGAACGTATGGGCTCCAGGGGACGACAGCAGTGTTCCCTTGGAGCTGAGCACCTCCAGCGCACCAGGGCTCGATAGCACTGCGTGCAGCATCTTCTCCCTCCTCCTGGCTTGTCTTCATCCCGCCTGGCACACTTCTCCTTCCCCTGCCTGCCCTCCACTCTGGTGCCTCTATGACTTTAGGTCTCGGCTGGAGCTGCTGCTGGCTCCCTAGGGCTGAGCTCCTTGGGCACCTGGCCACCAGCACAACCGGGGTGAGGGTTCTGTCCATGGCAGAGGACAGACAGACATACAGAGTGGGCTCCAAGCAGCTCACGCCACCACACAGCAGAGGCTACCATGAGGTCATGAAGGCTGCAAAAGGGCAAAATCCCACCATGCCCCGTTTTGCCTGCAGCCAGGAGAGTGTCTGAGGGCTGGTGCTGCTCCTCTACGTGATGGATGAGGTCTTGGCAACCACCCAGCCCCAGCGGGGCCGGCAAAGGTCAGGCGGTGCCCTGCCTCCACCCTCCCCTTCACCACAAATACAAGGTTTCAGCCAGCAAAAGGCAAATTTTATTCCAACTTCATGCTGGGTTTAACCTGTTGAAACTCAAATAATAAATCAAAGCATTGGGAAGAGGATTTATGGAGCAGGAAGGGATGTGGAGGATGATGAAACACCTCTCATTCCAACCTAGGAACATGAGGCTGTGAAAGGAGCTGTGTTGGGGAGGAATAAAATCCCAGGGGATGTTGTGGCGAGGAGCTGGAGGGGAGCCAGGCAGCTTGGGATGCAGGAAGGGCTTTCCCACCACATCGTCCTGCTACGACACCCGCCCTCCTCACCCAACTGTTTGCACTTGCTGCCCTGGTGAGTTCCTTTTAGACCTTTTCCATCCCAAGAGCCAAGATTTCTAAGTACTTTTTGAGAGCATCAGCTGCCATCCCTGCTGTTGGGAGGAGAAAGCTCTGCTGGCTGCTCCCAGTTCCCTGCGGTTTCTCCTGCTTCAGGCAGGCTCAAAATCACTTCACCTGGAGCCCTGTGTTCAGTTCTGGAGAAATAGCAAAGGATGGACATGGAGCTGTTGGAGCAAGGCTGGAGGGGGGCACGGAGATGATCCCAGGGCTGGAGAACCTCCCATATGAGGACAGGCTGAGAGAGTTGGGGTTGTTCAGCCTGGAGAAGAGAAGGCTGCAGGGAGACCTTAGAGCAGCTTCCATTCCTGAAAGGGGGTCCAGGAAAGGTGGGCAGGGATGGGATGAGGGGGAACAGTTTTCAGCTGAAAGAGGGGAGAGTGAGATGAGATCTTTGGAAGAAATGTTTTTCTGTGAGTGGGAAGGCCCTGGCCCAGGTTGCCCAGAGCAGTGGTGGCTGCCCCATCCCTGGAGGCGTTCAAGGCCAGGTTGGATGGGGCTTGAGCAACCTGATCCAGTGGAACTGGATGGGCTTTGAGGTCCCTTCCAACACAAATCATTCCATATATTCTATGAAAATCCAGCTGCAGGCTCTTGGCACCAGAATGCACAAAGCCCCACTTAACCCAGCAGCTCCCAGTATCTGTCATAGCCAGGGTGACTTCCCAGCTGCCTTGGGACATCAAGAGAGCATGAAAACTGATGAACTGGAAACTGCGTGAAAACTCAGTTTCTTCGGTGACTTCCCCCCCCCCCCTTTGCTGGCTGAGGTCATGGCTGGAGTTGCTGCCTGATGGGATTCAACCCATGACCACAGGTCAATGCCAAGGAGCACGTCAGTGGGCAGGACACCAGCTCCCCACCCAGGCTTTGCTGGTGAAGCAACAACAGGTCATCTCAGCTCACAATTCCAGTAGGAAACTGAGTTTGTTCATCTCCACTGTAGGTTGGGGTTTTGGGGGTTTTTTTGGGGGGTGTGTGTTGTTTTTTGTTTGTTTTTTGTTGTTTGTGGTGGTTTTTTGGTGGGGTGGTTTTGGGTTTGGGGTTTTTTGTTTGTTTTTGGTTGAGTTTTTTTGCTGTTGTTTCAGCTTGATCTTTCAAGGTCAATTTGCCAAAAAAGTGACTGCTACAAACAAGGACCCTGCAGGCTGGTTATATGGAGCCATCACTGCCCACAGCATCTCCCATCGGGAGAAGGCAGCGAGCTGGGGACAATCCCCAGGGAAAGGACACTAGGGTCTCTAGCTCTGTGTAACCTGTTCCTACACCACCATGAGCTTCCAGCTCAGCTCCTTGCAGAGCAGCTTGGGGTTCCCCTGGTCCCATGCCATTGATTTACCCAGAATGGTGACAAGGGGCAGTGAGGAGGAGGGGAAGAGGTGCTAAGTTGCCCCTAGTAGGAAGGGAAGAGGGAAAGAGAGGAGAAGCAGCAGCAAGAGGGCACCAGAGCGGAGGAGGCTACAAGCCCCTTCTGGCTGTTGAGGAATATTTAAAGCAGCCTAGCACTGATATCCTGGCCCAGACACTTGGTCCCTTACTGCTCTCCAGCTGGGCCACCTTGAAGTTTGCTGGTGAATGCACACACACATCTGGATTTGGGGGTATACAGCCACTCGCCCCTGCAGCAAGTCCCACTACAGCCACAAAGTCCCTCGATTCTCCCCATGGCTGGTGGTCCCCATCCTTCTGCTCACTCATTCCCATCCATCATCCAGGGTTGTTCCTTCCTTTCCAAGGTCAATTGTCCCTCCAGGGAGCATTGTCTCTGATCCCCAGTGGTCACTCAGACCAAGCAGCTGCCATGGGCTTGGTCTGGTCCCCCTTTTCGCATCCCTTTTGTCAGGGCTGTTACTCGGGCTCTGTTTCTCTTGGCCTCCCTTTTCTAATCACATCAACACGCTGCAATGAACAAGTTCCCACTCCCGAGTGGCCCTGTTAATTAACACAGCTGACCGAGTTCCTTTCGTCAGCGCTAATTGGCCAGGTTTGTGTCTCTGAGCATTTCCCTTCCTGGTTTTCCCAGTGCCCTTGGGTGATTTTAGTGCAACAGAGAGGGGAAATAAAATGAAGCTTAATACCATCCACACACTGCACACATCCTTACACTGACACCAGCAGCTGGGGACACAGCGGGGCTCAGGGCACTGGGGAGGCCATGGGCTCCTGAAGCCACAGCCGCAGCTCTGCAAAGCCACTTTGCTCCCCACAGGTGATGGCCACCACCTAGCCAGGACCCGCTGGCCTCTCCATCCCCTCTTCCTCCACCCTCAACCCACTCCAGGTGACCAGCAAAGTGAGCAGCAGTGCCCAGTGCCCTGGGTCAATGTCACCCTAGCTAGGGTGGGTGCTGGGGACAGTCTGTGGGTGGCACCTGGATGTAATCAGTCCTGCTCTCCATTAGCAATGGGTCAATGTGGCTGATCTCTATCACGGTTCCCCTGCAGCTGCCTCTAATGCATTCCAGGTGCTCCAGCATGCAAGGGGCTGTGGGACAGGGCAGAGGACATGGTGTGACAAGGGCCCCACAGCACCAGGTCCTGTTTCTGTCACTGCCCTGACCCCTATGCCCTCCTCTGTGCTCCAGAACACCCTGCCCCAAAGGAGGATGCTCTGGCTGGAACCTCTTCCATGTATGTGCGTGTGGTTGCACATGTGTGTGTGTGTGTGTGTGCACACTTGTGCATGGGGCGGGGTAACAAGGGCTGTCCCCCACAGGGAGACACGGTGCACAGTGGGGCAGAAGGCTGGTTTTGTGGGGTACAGGGAACTGGGGGTGGAGGGAGCACCTCTGTCCCTATGGGAGGTACACGGGGATTTGCAGGAGAGCAGCAGTACTTGCAGGGAAGGCAGAGAGGGTGTCTGTAAGGTTTGGCAGGGGGGTGGTGACCCTGTGAGAGTTTCATGGAGGCTGCCAAGGGCATCTATGGGTTGCAGTGGGATTTGGGGAGCATCTGTTGGTCTGCAAGGGGGGTTCAGGTGAGGGTCTCAGTGTCTTGAAGGCAGTCTCAGGAGGTGCTGGGGAGCAGGGATGTGGAGACCATGGAGCTGTAGCCGAGACACAGGTACCTCTGGGGACAGGATGGAAATAGAGGGAGGGAAGGCTGTGCCCTGCACTCCTGGAGCCTCCTGTGTGCAGCCAAAGTGGGGGACCAGCCCAACATCCCCGCCTCCCCCCCCGGCTCCATCTGTGTCTGTCTGTCTATCTGTCTCCTGGGGCTGCTCTTACCCCACCCCCTTCACCTTCCCCCTCACATCTGGGCAGCAGCCTCTGATTTTTTTTTCTCCATAGTTGCGACACCCCAAGTCACGGGATGTTTCTCCCCAGCCTGTATTAGACCATCCCGTAGGGAGAGGGTGGGGGGCTCCGTTTGGCTGGGGGGCTCCCCCCAGTCCACTTCCCTGCAAATGCCACGGTGGGAGCCCAGGCACTGTGAAAAGCAGATCACCCCAAGGCTGGAGAAGGGGGAGTGAATCCCTGCTGGGTACGGGGAACAGTGATTGGATCCCGCTCCCAGGATTGGGGAAGGGTGGACAGATCCCTGCCAGTGGTGGTGAAGGGTGATCAGATCCCTCCAAGTATAGGAAAGGGAGAATAGATTCCTCCAAGGCTAGGGAAGGGCGATCAGATCCCCTCACGGGTCTAGGGAAGAGAGAACAGATCTCTCTGGGACTGGAGAAGGGTGACCAGATCCCTGTCAATGATGGGGAAAGGCATCTGGATCCCCTCGGGGCTGGGGAAGGGGCTGTAGGCATGCCCACCACAATCTCCTTGCTGGAGTGTGCCAAGGGCTGCCCTGCCCTTCCCCAGAAATGCCAGCTGGGAGTACACCAGTGCCACCCACAGCCATGTAACTCAGGACCCACGGCAATGTCACCCTCAACCCAGTGGCCTGGGGGACCCAAGGGCAGGGGTGTCCCAACAGCATCCCTGCTACCGAAGCCAGGCTGTGATGAACCCCAGTCTCTGGCAGCCTTGGCAGAGCAGCAATATCAGGATGGACAAGGTGTTGATCCGCTCCCACCCCCCCACCCCCCCGACCCTTCCCAGCAGAATAAAACCCATTTATTCAGAAGAAACCATTTTATTATTTTTTTTTTCCAAAGAAAAAAAGCCATATAAATATTAGAGTATAAAACTCGCGTGTAACACATTGACGTTGGTCTAGATGGGTATAAGAAGGATATAAGCATATATATAATATATAAGTATAATTCAATATTAGACACATTGAAAGGGCAAACGTGTTTCATTTCACAGACACTCAGAGCACAGAGCACATGGGAAGAAGATACAGCGAAAATACTGGTGGCCACAAAGTTAATTACCGAGGTTAAAAATAACACACCACTAAATACACAACACTCGATAGGCTACTTCAGATTGCAGGTTAAAAAGAAATATAAAGACTACAATTCAGCTACAGCGTTTCTAAAGGGGGGTGGGGGGCAGGTGGTGGCTGCAGGGGACAGGGTGGAAATTGCTCCCAATGCAGCCAGCGTGGTGGAATCCGGATGAAACACGGCAGCTGCTCCTGCTGCCCTGGGTTTGGGGAGGGGAGAATGGGCAGGGAAGGGTGAGTGCTGCCATGCCAGAGGTTGGCTGAGAGGGCTGGATCTGCTCAGGTGAGTTATGTGTTAGTGATTAAAAAGGGAAAAAAACAACACGCATCCCCTTGGGAAATCTGGTGTGGACCCTCCTGGCCACCCCGCAGCCCCACTCTTCCCTCTGGCCACACAAAGTCCCCCCCTTCTGCTTCCTCAGGGCGGCTCAGAGCCGCTTTGATGTGGGAAACCGGCCTGGAGCAAGGGTGATGGGCACATGGAAAACCCCTGCTGCTCCTCTTTTCATTCCTCCTACAGGGCGGGAAGCCCAAAGCCAGCAGGAGCATCACCTCCTCTCTGGGCTGAGCTGACGTGGTCCCATGCAATCCTTGCTTGTCACCCCAACTTGCTGGCTTTGCAGTATCATCCCATGCTTCCCCCTTCTCCGGGTCTGGTCCCCAGGCGCCACCAAACCAACTGTCACTTAGTCACCAACTCTGCACCAATGCCATGAGCTGGCAGCTCTGCGGACCTCACCTCTTTGGATGAGACCCCAGAAAACTTCCTTATTTGAGGTTCAAACTCCAAATAAGACACAATGAGTCTCCCCACCCTGCTTGACCAATCCCACCCTCCCACCTCCCTCCCCAAGGCAGCCCCAGCGCAGAGGCTTGGGTGGCTGCTGGCGCGTTCACCCCACGCTGTGTGTGCATGCGAGGACTTCTCTGGGTCCGTGGAGCTAAGTGCAGGGGTGAGGTGAAGGACATGCATGCAGATGCGGTGTGCAGAAATGTGAAGCTTCATCCCCCCTGCTCCCCATGGTGGGGATGTGGCCAAGTGGCTGCCGGAAGGAACCTGGCCGCGGGGGAGTAAGACTCTCTTAGCTTTCATTCCAGAAGAACAATGACTGTACATATAAATATTTACTGCAAAGAAGGGATGAGATGTGTCTGCTCTTTGGAGACCCCCTAGAACCAGCGGGGCAGCTGCTGCACACCTCGGCATGCTCCTCATGGAATTCCCTACCTCTCAGGCATCAGGAGGGGGATTTTTTGTCTCATATTTCAGGCCGTTGGTGGTTGCACTTTAAAAAAAAAACGTTTAGGATGCAGCTTTGCTGGATTCCCTTTGACTCATGCAATATAAATGCTTACTTTCTTTTGTTCCCAGGTAACAGGTAAGCAGGAACTGAAGTGCTCCCTATCAACAAATCCATTGCTATCATGAACTCAGGGGGATTTTCACTAATGGAAAACTTAAGAGCAAGGATCTGGAGCATGGACTCGGCTAGGAACTTCCTTTCCTTCCAAAAAATGATGGAATGTCTATAAATTAAAAGCTCCATATTCAAATTATTTACACCGGGCAAAGCCTAGCACAAGCTTTATGCCTTTCTTGGCCTACCTGGGAGCAAATCAGATCCAAAGACACGTCGGGAGACCTTCTGTCCTTGCATATTCTAATACCCAAGGGATCGTATAAAACATGAGCAAGTATTCACAGGGCACTTGTTTCCATTCGGTTTAGCTTCTGGATTGGTTTTCATCATGAGATCTAACAGCAGCGAGCCCCTGCTCCTAGTTCTGATGATGTGGAGATACATTCGCAGCTTTTACTACTTTTCGCATCACAAAAATATTCACATTCGTTCTCTGGCCTGGGCTGTGGGTTGGGGGAGCATTGTAGCCAGCTGCCCTGTAGCTCTAAGGTCTCCTTCTTCTTCTCTACTTCTTCTCCTTCTTCCCGGATTTCTTCTTGTTGCCTCCCGCGTTGCCGGTGCCCTTGGCATCGCGCTTGCCAGCGGCGTTGGTGAGGGTGGCCGTGCTGCCCGGGATGTAGACGTTCTGCCGGTAATCGGGGACGTGCTGCAGGGTGAACTGGGGGCCATAGCGGGCACTCAGCCCCATGGTGCCTGTCCCACCACCCAGGGTGGAGTTGCCATCAGCAGCTTCTGTGGGAGATACCAGAGGGTGGGGGCAAAGAGAAGGGCAGGTTAAATCGAGTCAGCCCACCCAAGCCCTGGCAGCCCTGAAGAGCCTTCATTGTGTGTCAAAACATACTTTGGGGCCTCGAGCATTTGCCCCCATCCATTCTCCTTCAGTTCCATCTCCCTATAACCCAGTTGCAATGATCATGGTAGGGGAACAGCACAGCTAGCACTAAAATCATAGAACTGTGGAATGGGTTGGGTTGGAAGGGACCTCAAAGCCCATCCAATTCCCCGCGATCAGCAGGGACACCTCCCACTGCATCAGGGCCTCCAAGCCCCATCCAACCTGGCCTTCAACATCCTCAAGGATGGGGTAGCCACCACTGCTCTGGGAAACCTGGGCCAGGGCCTCCACACAGCAAAACATTTCTTGCCAATACATAAACCCCTTATTTCTATCTCAATATCACTGTGAAAGGTTTGGGATCTGGGGATGCAGGCTGGTTGGGAGAGGACAGTACCCTCCCTGCCTGCCAGACCTGCCTGCTTTGCCCCCCCCCCGGGCTGCTGCTCCCACAAGAAAACATCTCCCCATCCAAAACCAGTGTATAACACACTGCATAGCCACAACCATTAGTGATGCATTAAGAGAAATCCAATATTATTTCTTTTTCCACTGCATTTAAACTCCTGCCCCCGGTGTTTCTCCAGCCAGGTTTATTCAGGGAGCAGAGAACATGAGATGAGAAGGAAAAGCCCCTCCCCTTCAGTTCTGCAAAATGGCTCTAGGAAGTCGAGCACAAAGCAAATCAATCTGATGGTCCAGATCGGGTAGCAGGGGGAGGGGAAGGCAAATTCATTCCTGTCACTCCGCAAAGCCCCAGCATGGAGAGAGCAAGCGCAGAGAGGGAGGAGGGAGGGCACCAGGCCCCCTTGGGATGCTGGAAGGGAGAAAGCAGATGGAGAGAGGGGGGCACAAGCGATGCTGTTGCCATGCGCTGCTGCATGACCCACTCCAGTGCAACTGCCTGTGCACAGCTCAGGGTGGGTTACTTGCACAGCCCTGCTCAGAAATGATTTCTCAACGTCTGCCTCTGCAGTGGATACTGGATTCCATCTCAGTCTTTTAACTGCTCCATGCACATGGCTGTGGAAATACCCTCCTAGGAGGCTGGAGAGACCCAGTAAGTGGACCTGAAGGGCCCAAAGCAAAGCCCAGGGCTGCTACTACCTGGTTTTGCAGGCAGAGAGACTGCAGGAATGAAGAAAAACAATGAGCAGAGATCATGGTCTGATCTCCCATTTCTCCTCTCTCCAGACCAGATCAGTGCGCATCTTTATGTTGCCTTTGCTTTCCCCTGAGCAGATGGAGGAGGCTAAGCCAGCCAGAAAGCTAAGACAAAAAGCTGGGCCACATCCCACCGGCCCCCTGAAATATTGCTGTGCGCACTCAGAGGTCGGAAGCGTGAAGCAACTGCAGTTTGAGAAGTTCCAGCTGCTCTGCTGGAGCAGGCAGAAGAAAACACAGAGCAAGTATGAAAACAGGCAGGATATTGTGCCCCAAGGAGGGGGGGGTGCAGGTCAGTGGACAAACACAGCAAAACAGTGGGGGCAATCATGAGAACTTTTCTACCGTCCCCATTAAATTGGTCCCAGATCTGGTGGGACCTTGGGCTGGAGGAGATGCAGACCTATAGTCAGTAGGTATCTATCATTAACCCTCCCTTCCCTCATCAGCAGCTTATTTCATTAACAGCCAGCTCAACCCCACACCCTTCTGGTTGTTATGAACAGGGACCGGATGGCTAGAGATGTGCTGTCAGAGAAGGTTGCAGCCAGAGACAGGCTCACAGGTGGGGTGGACTATGGGCTCCAGCAGTGCAGGACATTTTTTTTTCTCACCTTCCCATGCTGCAATAGGCTGCCCAGGGCAGTGGTGGAGTCACCATCCCTGAATGTGTTCAAAAACATGGAGACATAGCGTTCTGGGACATGGTTTAGTAGGCATGGTGGGGTTGGGCTGATGGTTGAACTTGATCTTCCAGGTCTTTCCCAACCCTATCAATTCTGATTCTCTGGATGCAGCCTGGCTAGGGTGGCCTTGGGCAGTTGCTTCTGTGCCCTCTCCACTGGGTGCCGCTGCTCTGCTTCCCCTCTGGACCTCCCCAACTGGGATATTTCAAGGTATTTATAAATGCTGCCCTGGGCAGGAAGGAGGCTGGGGGTTCCCCACAGCATCCAGGACAACTGGTCCCCATAAACTTGTTTGCAGTCACAGCACAGCTTTCACAAGAGAGAAAAAGCCGTCTGAAATTCCCAGCCTTCTAGTTGGTCTAGGGTAGCAGTAAAGGACTGTTTCTTAGGTAACACTGACATTATGGATGAAAAAAAGAGAGAACAGGGACAATAGAGGTTTATAAATGGGCACCGAGCTGCTCTTGCCAAGCAGGGCACTTCAGCTCTTGTTGCTGGAAAGGTTACACTCAGCCTTTCTCAGCAGCCATCCATTTTCCCAAACCGTCCTGAAGAGGAAAGCAAGAATTTGGGTTTCAGCAAAAATAACCACCTAGAGGCTCCATCGCTCTGGCAAGCAGAAGAGAGGCCGGCCAGAGGCAGCCCCAGCACTCATGCAGCAGCAGCTGCTGGTGGGGCTTTTGAGAGAACCCAATATAGCACATCTGCCCCTGCCTGCAGGGAGCACAGCTGGGGAGCAGGACTTCCTCAGGCTGCCTTTCTGTCTGCTCTCTCACCATCCCACAGCACCCCTATAAATTCGCATTGGACGCCAGAGTATTTTAAGGACAGGGTGTCCGCCCCTGCATGTCTGGTGTCCTGGAACTCCTTGGTCTGTCTTAGCAGCTGCCTCTGCCCTTTCAAATGGCTCAAAACATTGGCTTTTCACATTGTTCCCAGCTCCAAAGGAGGAAGGTCCAGAGGAAGAGAGCCCTGGAAGGGAGACAGAAACCCTACAGCAGGGTCACAGTCCTGGGGGGAAACCAGCTCCCCAGGTACTCTGGCTTGGGAGGATGATTTAACCCTTGGGCAAGTGATTTTATCCTCAGAGCAACTGGATCAGCAGAGACTTGGCAAGGCAGGGCCAGCTCTGTCTCTCACTGAAGTGAAGGATAAATCCTAGCACAGGATAAGGATGCAGGTAGGGCATCACCAACCCCTTCTGTAGGCATCCCTGGCTCATGGAGCAGAGCAACATCAGGGGAATTTCTGCCTCCCAGGTGGTCTCTGCTTGGTGCAGACTCAAGTATGGGCTTGACATGGGGTTGTGCAAGTCAGCATCACCCACTCTGTGCAGGAGCAGCTCATGGTCAGGGGAGCCAGTGAGTGAAGGAAGGAGCAGGTGACCGAAGGGCATGCAGTACCACCACCCACTTCACCGTGTCCCATCTGCTGCCCCAGGGCTCAAAAAGAGCTCAGCCAGTGACAGTAAGGGATAAGGATCATTTAAATATCCAGGAAATATTACCCAGGGATGGGCAGGACAAAGCTTTATGGGTAATTAGCACTGTCCCTAATTAACACCATTAGCTTAATGAGTGACAGCAGAAAAGGGAGGGAGCAGAGAGCAGGGGAGACATGAAAACCCAGTGATGGTGGAAAAAGCTTGCGCTGTGTTCCCATCTGACTCCATCCATCCATCCAGCACAGTACAGCAAGGGACCAGCATGGGCAAGAAAAGGATGGAGCCATCCTCTCCCTGGGGCTGCATTAGGGAAAGCTCTTATCTAAGGGCTGAATCTGATTCATATCCACCTCCTGTGGGCACTGAAGCCTGTGGGAGAGGTTAGGAGTATTTGAGACGTGTGGATTGGGGGAGATTTCATCCAGTAGGGCCTGGGGCTATGTAGGGAGTGGGTGGTTAACCTGGAAGGGACTTGCTCAGCTCTCAGATCCTGGGGACTGCTGGAGTCAGAAAAACAGCTTTACTGGCAAGCACAGAAACCAGATTCGGAGGCACCGGGTGATGATAACCACATGCGCCCCAGAGGCTGTTTTTCCATGGTCGTTTTTCAGAGCAGAGACATGTTTTTGCATTGTTTCTCTCCCTTAAATGTAAACAAGTCCCTTGCCCAAGACCTCCATCCCCTTCCCCGGCCACGGCAGCTGTGGCTCCAGGCTGCCTGGTGTCTGCAGCAAAGTTCAGCTGCAGCAGCTTTCCAAGAAAGCACCACCAAAGCCACCCCCTTCCCCTAAATTCCTTCTCTCCCAGCAGCTCAAAGGAAATATCCAAAGCATTTTGCACAGGGTTTTATGGCTGTGCTGTCACTTCTATTTTTAAATTGAGGGGGAAAAGGCTTGGAGGTATTTATAAATAAAGGCTGTATGAAAACCAGCCTCTTTATCCACAGAGCTGCACAGAATGGTAATTGCGTTTCTTTTATACAAAGACATGTAGATCGCGGGGGCATGGGAACACCCACTGCTTCCAGACATAAACCAGAACAAACCAACCCAAAATGACCCCAACCCAAAGCATAGTGAGTATGCCATGACCTCAAAGAGCCAGCAGCAACCAGTGGGGCAAACCTTGGTAAGCCTGGAGCTCAGCAGAGGGACCTGGTGTGAGCAGGGAGCATGTGCCAGCATCTCTGGACATGAGGTTTCTTGGGGATACTGAGTCAGGCACTTACTGTATTCCCGGTTTAGCCACAAGCAAATTTTCCAGGCTCCTATCTCCTTGCCTTATGGCAAGTTGCAATGCAACAAACATTTAATTTGCTGTGACCTTCCAGAATCAAGGAACTTATGACACATCTCAAGACTGGCTCTTGAATCTAACACAACCCCATCACAAACCAGATAGCATTGTGTCTGGTACACAGATAACACAGTTTGAGTGGAAAAGGTATCCCTGTCTACAGCATGAGTGATGCTGATGGCTATTTGGTGTTACCTCCATCTGAACCCTTCCTCTGGAGGGTAACAAGGACAGCATCACTTTTCCACCAGCAACTGCTAAAGAATCACAGAATGATGGAATGGTTTGGTGGGAAGAGACCTCAAAACCTATCCAGTCCCATCCCTGCCATGGGCAGAGACACGTCCCACTGGATCAGGTTTCTCCAAGCACCATCCAACCTGGCCTAGGACACCTCCAGGAATGGGGCAGCCACCACTGCTCTGGGCAACCTAGGCCAGTGCCTAACCACCCTCACAGGAAAATATTTCTTCCTAAGACCTCACTTAATTTCCCCTCTTTCAGCTGAAAACCCTCATCCTATCCCTGCACTTCTTGATCAAGGGCCCCTACCCAGCTTTCCTGTAAGGTCTCTATAAAAAGGACTTTTGAAGCCACCCCCGTTAGCCATATACCTAAGCCCTGACAGCACCTTATCTAACCGCATGCATTTGGGATGACCACACAAAACCAAGTGCCATGGTATTCCCACACACAATGGAGACCAACCGTTTGCTGAAGCCAGGATCATGGCTTGGAGCATTTCCGTATCAAACTGGTTGTTCGGCCAGGCTCCACCTTCCTCTCCATTCTGGGAGCTATGGGAAAAGAAAAAAATCAACAAGTTACTACAGAGGCTTTAAATTCTTCTGTTAAATAACATTCAAGTCAAAACACTTTCAGTAGTCTCTATCCCTTTCTAGGCTCTTCAAGAACAACCACTAATATCAAAAGCACTGGGGGGCTCAGTGGTGCTGCCAGCCTCCCCTACCTAATTCTCGCTAATGTCAGAGACGGCCAGCACCTCAAAATACCTATAGGTGTCTTCCCACCAATATAACACCACCAAAAAATGCTGGTCCTAAAGTCCTAGAGCTGCATGTAGTCTTGTACTACCAGGTCCTCCGTTCCTTCTGCAGGCCATATGATTGGATGCCCCTTTTAAGCTACTTTTGTGAGACTAAGGGTGAGAAACCCTCATGGTGTTAGGGAATTTGAGATGGAGCCAGCCACCCAGCACCACAAAACCTGCTCTGAAGGGACTCCAAGAGCACCTGACAGCTCTGCAGAGACTGCAGCAAACAGTCCTGGGAAGGCTGGGGCAACAGGGAGAGAAGGGATGCCCACCATGGTTCCTCAGAACTAACTGGTGCAGGGGCTGAGCATCATTCCCAGGCTAAGCCTGGGAAACCTCTGAGAATGCTACCAGGTTCTGATCAAGGAGGGTTTGTGACCGAGGTTACAATCAGCACTCTGTGTGCAGTCTAACAAGCCCCACATTCATGTCTGCCAGGTGCCAGCTGTGCTTGGCCACCGCTCACTGGGGGTGGCACTTGGCACTTCCCCTCTGGAAGGGTCTTGGTTCTGCTCCCACAGCCCCCCCTAAACCACACTACTTCCAACAGGGAGACCTAAAATCTCATCAGCGTCCTGCTCTGACCCTGAGTAACCACATCACTCCCCTGCCAGTCTGTCTCCACCGAGCAACCTGACCACTTGCAGCACCTGCTTCCCACTGGGATGCCAAGCTCTGCCCCTCAGATGGACACTGGTTTGCCTGAGGCAAGAGCTGCCCTGCACTTGCAGCTGGAAGATCTCCAGAAGTGAGACAGAGGGCTTTGAAAGCCCTTCCTCTTGGAAAGAACTGAGCCTGCTTCCCAGGAAAGCATTCAAACCGCTAGGCTGCGAGGATGCTCCAATGCCACGGCCCCAGTGCTTGTGTCCAAGACCTGCCAGACCCCAAAGCCTCTCTCAGACCCCAAAACCGTGCTCAGGCAGCTGAGATCTCCACCAACTCTAAGGTCTCCTGCTGGCAGCTCCGTGCTTGAGCACTCAGCACCTCACACACTGCAAATGCCAGCACAGGCTCTGCCAGTGCCAACTCAGCACCATGTGCTGGGTGGCAGATGGGCTCTTCACCATCATGCTGTGCCCTCAGTGGTTGTGTTCACTGCAGCCCCCTCACACAGGACAAGCTCAACATGCCCATTGAGGAAACGGGATGGACCCACGGGCACATCCTTGAAGGTTGTATCTGCCACAGTGACCCTGCAGGGTGGGCAGCTCCCATGTCTAGGTCACTGCCCCAGCTCCACCAAAGCTCTGCAAGGAGGCAAGCCCTGAATGCACAAGAGTTTTCTCCACCCTCCCTGTGCAAATGTCCTGCACACAAGAATTAAAATGTCAGATGCACAGGGTGGATAAGACCGCCCACGAGCTCTGATAAGGCCCCACACGGCCCTGCTTGAGGAGCATATTTGGGCAAACTCCACTTGAGGCAGAAAATTCAAGTGTAAGGATGTCTGTTCGGACACTCCCAAGGACTCTGCAGAAAATCCGGTCTGAAGCAACTTCTCCATGGACCTGTGCCAGGACCACACAACCATCCATCTACCTGATCCATCCCTAGTCAGGCACCAGGACACTGCTCCCACACCAGTTTGTCTGTGGAGGATGCAAACAATCTCTAACACAGCAGAAGCTGCCCCAGTACGACACCGCCAACAGCACCTCTTCTGAGATACCTGCTGTCTGCTGCAACCCAGGGCTTCCCCAGAACTATTTATATCCATCCTCCACGATGTGAATGGTGGCACAGTTTCAAGAAGGCCAGAAGCAAGGCTTGCTCACCTCACAAATTGATTTCAGTGCTAGCAAGATGGTTGTGCTGAGACTCCTCAGACGTGAGTAGAATCATAGAATCACAGAATCATGGAGTGCTTTGGATTGGAAGGGACCTTTCTCCCCTCCCTTAGTTTAAAACCAACCATACACTGTCCTGCACTGGGTGTTGTGCCAGATGCCAGTCTGGGCACCAAGGACAAGGTGGGGACAGCCCTGGGGCCACAGTGACCCGTAAATGTCACAAGCATGGCTGGGAATAGAGCCCCCAGTTAGATCCAATAAAGGACTTAGGGACCTAAACCCCATTGCAAATCACAACCCATTGAGTCACTGGTTAACCCCAGCAGCTCCTGCCCCACTGGCTGCTCCACCAGCAGGTAGCTCTGGCAGCTGAGCTTCCCAGGCTTTCCAGAGCTTGTTTTGGTGGCTCCCATATGGCCACGGATTTGTTGCAGTGGAGAGCCCAGAAACTGGACACAGTGCTCCAGGTCTGGTCCTGTAACAGGGATAGAATGAGGAGTAATGGTTTTGCATTGAGAGAGGGGAGATTGAGATGAAATTTTAGGAAGAAACGGGGAGGCCCTGGCCCAGGTTGCCCAGAGCAGGGGTGGCTGCCCCACCCCTGGAGGGGTTCAAGACCAGGTTGGATGGAGTTTGGAGCCCCTGATGCAGTGGGAGGTGTCCCTGCCCATGGCAAGGGGGTGGAACTGGATGGGCTTTAAGTTCCCTTTCAATCGAAACCACTCTGTGATTCTATGAAACCACAAGTGCCTTCTTTTGACCTGCTGACTACAATCTCACCAGTAAAACCCAGTACGCAGTGAGTCTCCATCACAGCAAGGGTGCACTGGTGACTCATGTTCAAGCTTATGCCCCCAGGTCCTTTTCAGCAAACCTACTGCTTCCAGTGCCCCCAAATTTTGCAAAAACAACCCCAAAGCTGTGTGCCTGCTCCCCATGACGACATGTAGAAAACCTGTTTTAGAAATGTCTTACAGTTGCAAAATAATGGGATTGAGCTCACTCCTCTAAGCAGGAAATTCAAGTGTCTCAATTACTGGCAGTGTAATCACCCAGAATTCAGAGGCATAACAAAAAAACAAGTGCTGTAATCTAAAAACGCCCAAAAATAACTTCTCGCTTTGGAAAAAGGCACACAGCTGATGACCAGATCTGGCTGCCTTCCCGGCTATAGGATGGAGTTGTGAATCAGAGCTGTGAGTCACTGCTTCTCCGGCGAGCAGCCTGCCCTGCCCTGCTCCTTGTGCCGGGGTGGGCAGCCCTGGGAGCCCCCACTCTCCCTTGTAGCACTGCTCCCCCTGCACTGCTGCTGCAGGGAGGCTGGTTCCTATGGAAATGACTCCAAGGACTCGCTGTTTTTAACAGAAATGCCATTGACTCAATAGGGTTTTTTTCTACAGACTCATCCCTTATAGGCTAGATTTTTTTTTTCTCCCTGTTCAACTCCACTCCACACTTCAAAGCTCAGCAAAGAGCTGGCTTTCATCTTCGGGGATGTTTCCTGCACTGGAGGGAAGGAAGGAAACCCAGGGATGTGGCTGAGGGAGTTTGGGTTGTTTAGCCTGGAGGAAAGGAGACTGAGGGGAGACCTCATCGCTCTCTACAACTGCCTCGAAGGAGGCGGTAGTGAGGTGGGGGTTCTCTTCTCCCTGGTAGGCAGGGACAGGACAAGAAGAAATGGCCTCAAGATGCACCAGGGGAGGTTTAGGTTGGATATTAGGAGGACTATCTTCACAGAAAGGGCTGTCAAGCAGTGGGAGAGGCTACCCAGGGATGTGGTTGAATAACCATCCCTGGAGGGGTTTAAAAGATGAGTAGATGTTGTACTTGGGGATGTGGTCTGGTGGCAGATTTAGCAGGGCTGTATTGATGATTGGATTCGATGAACTTAAAGGTCTTTTCCAACCAAAACCGTTCTGTGATTCTATGCAGCATCTTAGAGGGCTCAGGGCACGGTGGATATGGAGTATGGGATGGGGGCTGTGCCAGCAGAGGCAGGTCCAAAACCTGAAAACACCATCATTAAACTGGCTACATGGAAATCGGGGAATGACAAAATAAAAGGATCGCCCTGCAGCTTTGACACAGCCCCACTGCGTGCTGCATCTCGAGGTTGCTCTATCCCCAAGGGCATCTTCCTGAGCAGCGCAAGGTGGACCTGAATGGTTTCCTCACTGGCTGTTGGGTGGCACCCCCCCCAACCACATCCCTTTTTCACTTTCCCTTCGAGCACAGAATTATTCATTTCCTTACAGGGTTGCCATGGAGCTCGTCACCATGGCAGCCAAGGGCCTTGCAAACATTTATTTGCACAACTGGCTGCTGGATTCCTGAAGAATTGCTTTCCTCACTCTGTAGCTGGAAACGGGAACCGCAGCAGTGCCACAACACACTGAAGGAGTTTATTCATGCCAGAGCGGTGCTGCCAGAGCCCCAGGGGATGGAGAGGACAGCCCAGCACCCCATAAGATGAGACCCCAGGGGAGCAGGCAGCGCTTGGCCTGGGGATTTTCCTAGGACACCCTCAGCATCCTCCCTCCTCTGTCATTCAATGCTTTCTGGCTTCTACAGCAGCAGCCCCACTCCTGCCCCACAGCCCCAGCTGCTGCCAGGCTTCCCCGCTCCAGAGAGGAGGATGTGGCTGGGGTTTGCTTCTCCTCCCAGTCTCTTTCCTTTCCAATCCCATTTTCTCCCCAGCTCTGGCTGCTGCTCGCACCCTCACATCACCTCTCCCAGCAGTCTTTCTGGGGCAGCACTCTGTCTTCCCCTTTCCACCCAAGACCAGAGATTATCTTGAAGCCCATTCCTCCAGCTACATTCTCTTGGGCACCTGCTGGTGTCCTCAGCCTGTTCTTCCTACCCAAGCCCCCCTGCACTGCTGTTTCCACTCTCCCAGCTTCATCCAGGTCCTCCTCACCCCCCTTTGCTGCCTCCCACACACAGCTCCAGCCGGAGGCAGCAGCAGAAGTAAAATCTTAGCCTGCACATTTCCAAGCTGGCAAAGTGACAAGCAAAAGAGAACGGATCACGTCCCTGCCAGCGCTGAGCCTCTGCTGTGCTCAAGGTGTACTGGGGACACAGCCCCACGGCTGGGGATGCAGCCTGGGGAGAGCATCCCACACCAGCATCCTAACGCCCACCACCCTCTGAAAAAAAATGGAACCAGCTCCAAAATCACCACGATTTCCTGCCTTCTCCCTTCCTCAACAGAGACTGCAGCCACCAGCCCTTCCCCCCAAATCCTCCAGCTCTGTGCATTCCCTGACACTTCTGTAATACAATTACAAGGGCTAGAGAGGGCCTGGATGAGACCCAGCTTGAAGATCATGACTTTGCAGAGATGGGATCAAAAATGCTAGCAGGGAGGATTTGCAGCCTCCGAAAACACTAGTCAGTCATTACATGCAACCAGTGGAGCTGCTGGGATGCTGCTGTGCCAGGCAAAGGTAAACCAAAGGCCAAAAAGTCTCTAAAAGGGGGAGCAGGGGCAGTGTACCCCTTGTACCCCTTCCCAGGGATGCCTCTAGCCCTCCTGAAGGATATGAAGCTGAGACCAGTAATGATTTCCACCAGCCCATCCTGCCGCCCCCCCTGCCCCAAAGGATATTTTGAGACATTCTTTGGAAAGGTTCTTGTGCTGCCTTGTTGGATCCCTTTGCCTCTGCCGCATGCCGTGGCACGTGCTCAGCTGCGCAGGAAGCAGGTGGACAGAGAAAAATTAAACTAATACACGTAGCACCTGCTAAAATACCTATAATAGCATTTCTATACATAAAGCGGTGATGATGAAACTCCTGATATTCTGAGGGCTTTCAGAATGAGAAATGCGTCCCATCACTAGGATATTTCCCTTTCTCCATAAAAGACTTCCCAGCTTTTGTTCCACCTGCCAGGATCCAGATGGCTCAGACTTCAAGGGCTGTGACAAATGCAGATAAAGGGATTATTGGCCCAGAACAGAATTATAGAATCGTAGAATGGTTTGGGTTGGAAGTGACTTTAAAGATCAACCAATTCCAACCCCCTGTCATGGGCAGGGACACCTGCCATTGGATCAGAGTGCTCAAAGCCCCATCCAACCTGGCCTTGAAGATTTCCAGGGACTGATCAGTTCAGCTCCACAGGAAGAGGGGAAAGGAGAGCAGTTACTCAGGTACAACTCCTGTGCCAAAACAGTTCATGCCTGTCTTTGCACCCCAAATGCACTCAAAGATTGCCCCATGGGGCTGCAGCCCACACTCAGAGCAAAGTCAGGCTCTGAGCAGCCTTGTAAGGCTGTAAAAATTTTAAACAAGCCTTAAAGAGGGTTTTTATTTCAACTTTTGATAGGAAATCACAGTCACAGATTCAGAGAATTGCTTAGGTTGGAAAAGACATTTAAGATCATCAACTCCAACTGTAAACCTAACATTGCCAAGACCACCACTAAACCACAACTTTTAAACACTTCCAGGCTCTGATGATGGTCCAGAGGTGGGCATAGCTGGGATGCTGCGTGGGATAACAGTGATGCTGAAGAGGGACTCAGACAAAGAACGAGACGAGATGCAGTGGGAAATGGAGGAGTGTAGGATCATCCTTGGTGCATGATGCACAGGAGGGCAGCAAGAGCCAATATTGTGGTAGGAAACACCAGGAGGAGTGAGCCCACAAGAACCTGATGAGGTTCTACAGGGCCAAGTGCAAGGTCCTATACTATACATGAGTCAGGGCAATCCCTAGTTTCAATACAGACTGGGAGATGAATGAATAAAGAGCAGCCCTGCAGAGAAGGTGGGGGAGATATGGAACATGAGCCAGCAATGTGCACTTGCAGCCCAGAAAGCCAACCGTATCCTGAGCTATGTCACATTCAGCGTGGCCAGCAGGTCACAAGAGGTGACTGTCCTTCTTCTGCTCCACTCTTGTGAGATCCCCCTGGAGCCCTGTGTCCAGCTCTAGAGTCTGCAGCACAAGACCTGGGAGAGAGAAATGGACTGAGCACTGGGACAGCTCTGCCAGGGAGAGAGACTGAGATAGTTTGGGTTCTTCAGCCTGGAGAAGAGAAGGCTGTGGGAGACTTTACTGAGGCATTTCAATACCTAAAGGGGGTTTCTACTGGTGCCTGTCATGACAAGACAAGGATCAATGGTTTTAAACTAGAAGAGGGGAGACTGAGGTGAGAAATGTTTTGCTGTGAGGGTGGGGAGGCCCTGGCCCAGGTTGCCCAGAGCAGTGGTGGCTGCCCCATCCCTGGAGGGGTTCAAGCCCAGGTTGCATGGGGCTTGGAGCCCCTGATGCAGTGGGAGGTGTCCCTGCCCATGGCAGGGGGTGGAACTGGATGGACTTTAAGGTCCCTTCGAAACCCAAACTGTTCTATGAACTTGTGATTCCATGAAAAGATACCAAAAGAGCCACAGTGGGGAACGAGGGATGGAAAGGTCACAGGCACAGAGACCCATCTCTGTGATCCAGCAGCAGCACTGCAGAGGAAGGAGAGGACTGCTTCAGGCAGCCCATTCTCACATACTTTCAACAAAAGAGTGAACAGAAAATAAATCTGTCTGTGTTTACCCCTACGCCCCCACTTTACAGCACTTGCTACTCTGTCCCCTATAAGATTACACAAAGTTGTAACGTAAATTCCTAGGGAGTTGCAACACCCCAGACGCCCCCGTGGCTGCTGGGTTAGCAAGTATTTTTGGAAAGGAAGGATGTGGTAAAGATTCCATCTATAGCCAGTTGTCTTTCTCCTGTCTATCTGTTCCTGCACTGGGTAATCCCCATGAATGTCTCCCCCTGTCTCCATCCTCTGGCCCCAGCTGCTGCTGACCTGGGACATCCCACCCTGACACCAGGCTGGATGGGACTTTGAGCAATCTGGTCCAGTGGAAGGTGTCCCTGCTCATGGCAGGGAGTTTGGAATTGGATGGGCTTTGAGGTCCCTTCCAATCCATACCATTCTGTATTCTACAACACACATGCATGGGGTTGTTTTGAGTATGTCCTGGTACATCAGGATGCTCCTGGCGTACAGGACCTCCTGATCACCCCAAACACACCGAAGGCCCCCAAGTTGCTACCACCTGCATGCTCTGAGCCCCAGGAAAGGTCCTGAGAGTTTCAATTACTGTTCTTGGGATGCCTTTTTCCTTCTCCCTGTCCCCCACCACACACAGGCAGGTTGCTGTTAGTCCTGCAAACACAACTCTTGGAGCACTTGTCTGGAAATGAAACAAAGAACAAAAAAAACCCCTTATTTCCTCCACGGCTCTTCTGCATTGAGAGAATATCATCCTGGTGCTGCTGCAGCATCTCCACTTCAGCCCTAAACCCCTTCTGTTGTGTGCTCCCTCCTCTGTCTGTATGGGACAGGGGATGACGGCTGGGTCAGACAGGGCAGCCATGATGCAGACATCCCTACTCATTGTGTTCAGCTTGTGAGGGGGAGCCTGACTCACAAAAGTGTGGGAAAGCATTAACACAGGGAGATCTAGGATTGCACAAAAATAAATGGAGGAGGTGTGTGAAATGGCACTCTGTATCTTCATAGGATCATAATATGGTTTGGGTAGAAAGGACCTTAAAGATCATCTTCTCTGCATGCTTTGCTTCTCCCTCCCCTGTAGCAAGCAGGGGTTTCCACACTGCTCCCCATCTCCTTGTGAGGCCCCCACCATGGTTTTTGGGGTGCCTCCTGCCTGGGATCCCCTTCCAGCCTGCCCACATGGCCCAAGATATCCTCAGTCCTCCCACGAGCTGGCCAGGACAGGCCAGCTCTTTCCAGCTCGGGATGTCTTGCTCTCCCACGCCCACCTCCGAGCAACAAAGAGCACTTCTCCAGGAAAGCAATCCTGCCTTGATCCTGGTGTTTTCCTGAATAAACCATCACAGAGATGAAAACAAAGAGCTACCGGTGTCAGTCAAGCACAAGGCGTAAGCCTGGTCTCTGTTCATTCGGCAGCCAGTAAAAAAGGAACAAGCTAGGCCCCTTGTACCAGTCCCTGCACTCTCTCCCCAGGGAAATCCCATGCTGCCAATTCCACAGGGATGCAACGTTGTGGACCGTATGTCTACTTAACTTTGGACAATTCATCGCTGTAATCTCCACTACGGCCACTGATCTGATTTGTCTGGAAACAGCATCTGCTGCTCATATCATTTGTTATTCATTTACATTTGCCTAGAGACAGCACGGGGTTGTTTGTGTGTTTTTACAGAAACCAAAACACAAACATCATTCTATGAATTAATCCATCCTTCTCTTTCTCTCAAACAAGATTAATTGATAATCCCTCTGCTCAGGTCTGACTCCCTACCACATTTGCAGAGGGGATTGTCTGAGCTTTTCCTTCCTGAGCATGTGCACCAGAGCTCTCCTGGCTTTTAGAACAAAGAGCAAATTCCCTTTGTTTTCCCATAACAGCACTCAGAATGCAGTGAGATACAATATCGAGAGAGACAGTCCCTGCCTTATTGAGCTTTCCTGAGTTTTGCCTGCTTCCAGGTGTCTGGACATGTGGGATTCATTTTAGTGGGCAGGACTATGCTGAGAAAAGATAAGATTTTCCCTTCTCCAACTCCTATAAAAGGAGAAAACAAAACATGTGTTTGAGCCTGCTTTCTGGCTTAGGTCAGTGATAGACTCCCTCTGGGATCCATTCAAACCATCTTGTCTTTATTGCTATTTAATTTGGGTCAGACAAATGCAGTTAAGGGCACATCCCTTTTTGTCCTTCTCAGATAAGAGGTGATCCATGTTCCCCGAGCATCAAGCAGAGCCCCACAGCTCACAGAGTTCACAGTGACAGAGAAGTTCATGAGCCGACACAGAGAGAACAACAGCAAGCAGGGCTCAGGCAGCTGCCCTCGCACACTCTCTAATACCTACACTACCAACCAATACCTGGGGAATACAGACATCAAAACGCTGGGAAGAGCACAATAGGGAGCAGATCACTCTCCAGGATTTGCTTGTTTGATCACCAGAGAGATGTGAGAGCTGGGCACTGAACATATGGTAGCACTTTCCGTTTCCATCCTTTAGAATGGTAACACAGGTTTAGAACAAAAGCATCTCTCTTGATTTAACTGAACCCAGGATAAAGGAAACAGAAAAGAAAAAAAACCAGCAAGAGCTGTTTCATTGCAAGCATGGATTCTGCACACAGGAAGTGGGGAAAAACAGTGGGAATTCAAATCCATAGAGTGATTTCAGTGCCAGCCTGTGCCTGGGCAAAGCCCCTCTCCAAACCCATGAGCCAGCCCACGCTATGGGTATCCCTGCCCAGCAGGCACTGGCACAAGCTGCTAGTGGCTGTTCCAGGGACCACCTTGGGCACCCAGGTTATAGATCATCAGGATAACATCACAGCTCATGCACCAGAGCCAGCACATCCTGCTAGTTCAGCGCCCCCCATGAACAGAGTCTGTGGCTGCCTTGCCTCCTGCCCCTCACTCTTTCCACCCCACATGCTGCTGCTCCCACTTAGGTACTTGGAAGTGGCTGGAGCACATAAAGAGCTTTGGGAAGCAGCTGGAGATCTTCAGGCAGAGGCTGGGGTGATGGTCACTGTCCCACTACCTGAGAAAAGGTCCCTATCACTGAGTTAAGGATGTCTGGATGCATCAGCTCTGTGACTTGAAGAGCTCTGGCACGATGCTGGGAAGTGGGAGCTACAGAGCTTGCTCTGATGTGGCTCATTTACTCGCTTCTTAAAACAAAGCTATTACAGCAGCTCTGGAGCACTTCTGTATTAACAGGGCTTTTTTAATTGTCATTTCAACTAGAGCGGAAATGGCTAGAAAGATTCTTCTTGATTAAAATGTTTTCAGTGATGGGGGATTCAATGGACCTCTGAGAAAATGTTACAGCAATAGCTGTATTCTAAAGTCTGTGGCAGGTTTCTAGGAGGACTGCTTTATCTACCTTACCTCAAACCCTCACTCCATTCTGGCTTTGTCAGCTAGAAGAACCTAGTAACAAAGTTTAATCGCCGCAACAAGTCAGCTATAGCAGTCATAGCAGTCTCTTAATTTTCTGTTAAGCTAAATTACTGAGCCAGGCCCAGAGAAGGACTGCTGCAGACATTAGACTGCAAACTCCAACACCAAAATCCAGGACTCAACACTCCCTGTAGCACCATTTAAACCTCCCCAGGAGCTGCACGAGTCACCAGGAATGGCAAAACATAGCGGCATGAGCTCCTCTCTTTTCAGAGAGATAAGGTGCCTGACCTGGCCAGCCAAGGAAGCACAGCATCCAAAGTCACTCCTGATTGCTTCTCTAATCCTTACATACGCCCTAAAAGATATCATCTTTTTACATGTAAATTATCCATGAGCCAGTCTCCTCACACACAATAACCTCTGGTTGGGGTATTCACAGAGGCTGGCAGACTCCCAGGTTGAGACCTTTCTTACTCTGATGGTACTCGAAGTTCACCCGCTGAAGAGGATCCCTGCCCCTGCCTGAACCAGGAGGGAAGATGTGAGAGGTGAAGGCCACCTATTCCACATGTTCTTGTCAATGCTTTCTCACTGTGGAACAAGAAAAGCAAACTTTGCTGGGCCAGAGAGCACAGTCAAGAGCAGGGGACTCTCTTGGGAGGCAGGTCCCTGCTCTGTGCCAGGGCTGCTTGTCTTTTTGACATCACACACAAACTGGCAAAAACTGGTTTTAACAGCAAGACCAGACCTTAGAAAATATCATTCCTGACCCACTAGGTTTCATTCCTTCTTCCTTAGTCTCCCTCTGCCCAGCTGCCCAGAACCAGTAGGAAGTGTGCAGAGGGCTCCTCACCTGGATGAGCCGACAAACCACCCTGTACTGATGATGGCACTTCCCAAGGAATGCAAGAAAGGTTACAAATTCCCTAACAAATGAAACTGGATTCAGGGGTCCCAACTCTGATCCAGCCAGACTAGCCCACAGGAAAAACCACATGCAGCAGAATTTCACAATGGACCTGCTCCTGCTGAGCTAGATGTGGCTGGGGCACATTTCTCTAGAGGGGCCTTGGGGTATCTTGGGTTCATCCACTCAACTTTTCTCTGCCACAGGGGCTTACACAGTGATTTGGCAGTAGGATCTCAAGCCAGAGTAGGCAGCACACTTCCGCAGCACAGAGCTCAAGGCTTCATGCTAAAGTGACACTCACACAGTGCTTTCCAGTGGCCTCTGTGCAGGGGGAGGAATCAAGATTTTGCAATCAGAATCTACTTAAGCCGTAGGTTCATAGAATCATTTAGGTCAGAAGAGACCTGTAAGTTCATCCAGTCCAACCATTAGCCCAACACCACTGTACATACTAAACCATGTCCCCAGATGCCACATCTACATGTTTTTTTAGTATCTCCAGAAGACTCCACCACTGCCCTGGGCAGCTTCTGCCAGTGCTTCATCACTCTGACAGTAAAGAAATTTTCCCTAATATCCAATTTGAACCTCCTGTGGTGCAACTTGAGGGCATTTCCTCTCACCCTATCGCTTGTTACTTAGGAGAAGAAACCAGCACCCACCTCGCTCCAACATCCTTTCTGGGAGCTGCAGAGACTGATGAGATCTCCCCTCAACCTCCTCCTCTCTAGGCTAAAAACCCCCAGGTCCCTCAGCCACTCCTCACAGCCCCTGGGTTCCAGACCCTTCCCCAGCTCTGCTGCCCTTCTCTCAATGCACTCCAGCACCACATTATTCCTGTACTGAGGGGCCCAAAACTGAACCCAGGATTCACGGTGTGACCTCACCAGTGCCAAGCACAGGGGGGACAATCCCTTCCCTACTCCTGCTGACCACACCATAATGCTCAAAATCTGCTTTAGAGAAGAAACTTTAGTCTGCGAAGGATTTTTTAACCATCTCACAATTCCACCTGGAGTTTGCTCTGGTTCCTGACTATCCTCCTTGAGCCCCAGACACCAAAACCAGTCACAATCTTGACAACAACAGCAGTCACATCACCACCACCCAAAGCTGACACAGCAGCAACCCTATTTCTGACTCTTGGGCTGGACAATTCTCCAAATGACAGGGAACACCCGACCTCAGAGCTGCCAGTCGAGGACTTCCCAGCACAGAAAGGAGCATGCAAAGGGAACAAACCTTCACTAAAGACATATATAAAGAAAGAGGCACTTACCCACTCGTTCCAGGTCTCTGGGTCTGAGAGAAGCGCCAGTCTGGGTTAGGCTGAGCTTGCTGCAGAGAAAATAGAAGAGTTTTAATACCTCCATTCTTGCCTTTGAAAATGAAAGGGAACTGATCCTGGATTATTTCAGCCTGGAATAGCAGCGTGTTCTTTCCAAGGAAAGCAAATCAATTAGAACAAAAAGAAAGCTCCCCCCTTCCTCCTTTCTGGAGTATTTCTGAGCCAGTATGAATACTAAAAAGCATGACAAACACCATTCAGCAAATAATCTTCCAAAGCAGCTCAGGAAACCAGGCTGTGAAAGAAATGAAGCATGAAATAAACTGATAAGGGTATCAATTCAGTGGGAGCAATGGTACCACAGTAATGAGCTTGGAGGGGGGGTGAGGGAGGCAGAGTTAATTGATATAGAGGGGAGATGTTTTTAATGCCAGAAGGTAAAATGATAACAGACCTTCCTAATCTGTCCTTCTTCTGTCCTTAGAAAGGCCTGCCTGAGATCTTGATTTCACACATTGTATTTGAATAACTTTTCCTAGATGCCTTGGAGCTGTACAATATTTTCCTGTCTACAGAGCAAAGGATAAACTTCCGCCGGCAAAAGGAAAAAAGCATTATTTGTTTAGGAGACCAAATCAACTTCGGACACAGCAGCACACTTTGTAACTTCATTAATAATCCCCCGCATCGCTTTCTGCCTATCTTATTTTACCACCAGACAATGGACATGTTGTAAACCAGGAAGGACGCAAAGCAGGCTTGTGTGTTCCTGTGTGAATCCTGCCTTTGTGAAGGGCACTAAAGAGCACAACTGTTTTCTGTCTGGAAGATGGATACTTCCGATAATAATAATCCTCTTAATTAACTCCAGAATGATAACACACTACCTGGAAAGGACACCACTTCTCCCAGTTACCTTAGGAATCAGCAGTTCCCAGTCCATACAGTGGAACATCAGTTTTATAGGATTATTATGCTTGTAAATGCAATTACTAAGGAAAAGTGAAGATGGGTGCAGCTGACCTAGATTTTTATTTAGCAGATGTGATTTCACTTAATTTCTCCACAGCTTTGATGATTCTCATGGAAGAATGTATTAGAATAAATTACTCCCCTAAAATAGAGGCCCCACTCTACCCATGCTGCATGCAAATCAAGCTGTTCAAACACTTGCCCTCCAGATTGCAGAGGCAGAGTTTTGCACATGCTGACACACAATTCCATGCTAGATAAGCCCTTCTCAATCTATTTTTTGAATTCCTGTTGAAATTACCACTTTCAAATTGAGGGCAGGCACTTACGACACAAAATTACTTTACTTTTTATATCCCAAAGGTATAAATACAGCTAAATAGAGAGACACCTGAATCCATATTTAGACATCTGAATGCAAGAGGCTGAAGTTTTCAAAGCAGGCTGCTGCCTGGGTCTCTTCAAGCCCAAGGGCACTTAAGGTCACCAGGACCTTTGTGAAAAATGACACTACATTCAGTGCCAAACAGCGAATTCGAAAGGACCACGTTGGAAAACGATCCTTTACCAAGGCATAAACAGTAATTAATAACACGTAGGAAACAAGAAATTACATATTTCTACAAGGCATTTCTAATACAGAGTGAAACACCAACGAACTTTGCTATCAGATAACCTCCCATGCCACACAGAATAAAGGGGTTAAACAGGATTGAGAAGTTAAACACCCAAAAGACACGTTCCTGATTGTGCTAAGAATCACTTTAAAATGAAAAGATGAGGCTTTAAGCAACCTGATCCAGTGGGAGGTGTCCCTGCCTATGGGGGAGGGGGGGAGAACAGGATGAGATTTAAGGTCCCTTCCAAGCCAAACTATTCTGTGATTCTATTAAAAGAGCACAAACGGGGCCAAGAGAAAACTCTCCGTTGTTACAAACTCACTTTGATTTTACCATGCCACCCAGCCCCTTCCCAACCTCTATCAAACTGAGCCAAAGCCTTCACCTGTCACCTCCCAGGAGGTGACAGTGACACACATCGCCTGAAGCCACCTCCTTCGGTGGAAGGACAGCCAGAGAACAGTCACCTAACCCGAATACTACAAACCATTGCGCTTAGCAGACAAGATAGTAACAAACACCCATCTCTTACCCCATCGCATGGACTTGCTAAGGTGCTGGTCACCTGCTCATAGGCAGCCACAGTCTCCGCAGTACTGGAATGGCTGAAAGGTTTTACAAAGAGGAAATCACTCTGGTCGGACATGGGTGAGAAGCAAGAGGTGTAATTCTGTGCCTGGGAGGTCAAACCCGCTCCTCCCACATCCAGGTACTTGATGAAGCCATCTGGCTTCATCTGCCCATGGAAATGGGAGGCAGGCTTGCGGCCAGTCCCTCGACAGCAACCTGCCAAAGTCCAGCTGGCAGTACCAGCTTTGAGACACCGGACAGCCACCACAGCAAACACCACACAGCACAAGAAGGAAATGGACACCAGGGAGACGATGAGGTAAAATGTCATGTTGGTGTCTGTGGGAGAAGATCTGGGGAGATCCAAGGACTTTGCGAAGTCCTGCACACCATTTTCCTCCGGAGAAATTACTATTACCACCGAGGCTGAGAGGGATGGTGTCCCATTGTCCCTCACTTCGACCACCAGCCTGTGGGGGTCCTCTGACACCCCTAGAGCCTGTGCAACCCTTATCTCTCCAGAGCGGCGTTCTACTTGGAAAGGCAAAGCCCCAGTGGTCTCCTGCAGGTGGTAGGACAGCCAAGCATTATGGCCACTATCAGCATCGACAGCTACAACTTTGGTGACCAGATAGCCAGGTTCTACCAAGGCTGGGATGGTTTGGTGAAAAGCAGAGCCCTTGGGGACAGACGGGTAGACAATGGCAGGGGCATTGTCATTCTCATCCAGGACAAACACATTGACCACAGCAGTGCTACTCAGTGCAGGAGACCCAGCATCCTTCACCTCCACTGACACCTGGAACACCTTATCCTGCTCGTAGTCCAGAGCTCTTGCAGTGTAGATTGTGCCATTGTCCCTGTCTATTCGGAAGTACGTTGAGATGGGGATATCCTGCATTCCATTGTCCAGGATGGAGTAAGATAGCTCGGCATTGCTGCCTTCATCGGGATCAAATGCTGATGCTGTAAAAACAGAAGTTCCAGGAAGGGAGTTTTCCTGAACATGAGCTGTATCAAAAGGGATAGAAAAATTCGGGGCATTATCGTTCACATCAGCAATTTGGAGGTAAAAGGTTTTTTGTGTTGCCCTTTGTGGGGACCCTGAATCCACGGCCCTCACTGTGATGTTGTATCCACTGGCCTTCTCCCGATCAAGGGGACCATTTGTGACCAGTGAGAAATGTTCTTTAAATGATGACACCAGTTTAAATGGGAGCTCTTTTGCTATCTGCAGACGGACCTGCCCGTTGTCACCAGAATCACTGTCCTTCACACCAATGAGGGCAATCACAGTGCCCGGGGTTGCATCCTCCTGCACTGGGCTGGAGATTGAGGTAAGCACAATCTCTGGGCTGTTATCATTGATATCAATTAATTCCACTCGCAGGTGACAATGTCCCTCCATGGCTGGGGATCCCTTGTCCCTGGCTCGAACAGCAATCTCATACGCACTGGATTCTTCATAATCCAGCGGGGCTTTGGTTCTGATCTCCCCTGTCCGGGGATCTAAGGAGAAGAGTTTGGTGAATTTACCAGGTGCATTATTGCTAATTTTGAAAGAATATTCCATGTCCCCATTGGGACCTTCGTCCAGGTCAGTGACATTCAATTTGGTGACTAGAGTGCCCACTGGCACATTCTCCTCCAGATATACCTTGGATATGGGTGGGTCGCAAACAGGAGGATTGTCATTTGCATCCAGGACATGGATAGTAACCTTAGCAGTGCCAGATTTCACTGGATTCCCTCCATCCAGGGCTGTCAGCGTTAGGCGATGAACAGCCACTTTCTCTCTATCCAGTGCCTTTTTAAGTACGATCTCAGGCATTTTAACACCATCTCCTCTCACGTTGATACTCAGGGCAAAATGCTCGCTGGGGCTGAGCTCGTAGGTGGAGATGGAGTTGGAGCCCATATCAGGGTCTTCTGCTACCTCCAAGGGTAGCCGAGTCCCAGGGTTGGCTACCTCAGTGATCTCCAAGACCACCTCCGGCTTGGGGAACTGGGGCGCGTTGTCATTCACGTCGAGGACGTCCACCTCAACACGGTGGAGCTGGAGGGGATGCTCCATGACGAGTTGGAGGTGCAAGGAGCATGTGGGGCTCTGCCCGCACAACGCCTCCCGATCCAGCCGGCTGTCGAGGAGCAGCACGCCGGCTGCCAAATCCACTTGGAAGTGCTGCTGCCCACCTTCACTCACCAGGCGAAGGTTGCGGGCAGCCAGGCTCCGCGCATCCACCCCAAGGTCCTTGGCCAGGTCGCCCACCGAGGAGCCCGGCTTTCGGTCCTCGGGCACGGAGTAGAGGAGCTGGGAGCTGCTGGGAGCCGGCAGGCAGGAGAAGGCTGCGAGCAGCAGCGGGAGCTGCCATGGCAAACTCTTTCCCCCGAGCATCCCGTGCCGGCTGGGCGAGCGGAGCAGCGCGGAGCAGCGTGGAGCGGATCCGCGCAGCCTCCCCCGCCGCCGGCCCCGGCAGCCGCCGCCGCCGCGCCGGAACCTCCACGCCCCGCGGAGGGATGCGCAGGGGAAGAAGCCGCCGCCGGAGCCGCCGGAGCCGGGCACGGAGGGATGGGGAGAGCGGGGAAGGGGGATGCGGGGCGGGGGGGTGGAAGGGGGGCGATCACAAACCGGCCGGCGGAGCCGCTCCTCAGCACGCACAAGCACACAAAGTCGGCGAGCGGAGGGGAAGAACCGAGTGACAGTTTTACGTCTCCACAGCCCCCTCCTCCTCCTCCTCCCCCTCCCTTTTCTCTCCCTCCCTCCTCCTCCTCCTCCTTCTCTGTCTCCTCAGCAGCCCTCCCCAAAATACGCACGGCGCTCCCCCCGCCGCCGCCTCCCCACCCCCGCCGGGAACGCGCCGGGGACTCCCGGTAGCGGGAACCCCCACCCCGTTCCGCCCCTCCCGGCTGCTGGAAGTGGGGGACCGGCGGGCACCCACTCTCTAAAGCCGTTTTGGGGGGTGGAGGGGGCGGGGAGGGTATTCCGAGCCGGTTGGGTACCGAGTCGGGTACCAAGGGTATCGGTTGGGTACGGAGGTGGGTACCAAGGGTACCGAGCCCCGCAGATGCCAGGGATTCAATCAGGCTGGGAGACACATTCCCGAGCTCACCTCGCAGCGCAGGGTGGAATCCTGTGTGTTGGCACCAGGTGGACCCCCAGAGGGTTTCACAAACATGAACTCGCTGATGTCGGAGACCGGCGAAAAGCAGGAGCGGTACCGTGGGGCAGGGGGGGCCGTGGCTGTCACCTGGACGCCCATCACTGTGTCCCCTTGCTTAGGTTCATAGTGCAAGTGCCCAAAAACGTGGCTGGGAGGGAGCTGGAGCGTGTTGACGCTCTCGACGCAGCGGTTCTTGTTGGCAGGCGCAGAGCCCCTTCGGAGGCACCGCACGCCCAGCACTGCCAGTACTACCAGTGAGATAGTGGAGAGGAGCACCAGGGTCACGATCAGATAAAGTGTAACCGTGGGTAAGCCCCCACCATCAGTGCCCCGAGCCTCAGAGCCCTGCAAGGCCTCCGGGCCCTTCTCCTCCACCAGTACCACCAGTGTGATGGCTGTGGAGAGCGGCGGGTCCCCAGCATCGCGAACCACCACCAGCAATTCATGCGCAGAAGCGTCCGTCTCCTGCAGGGCCCGCGTGATCCGGATCTCCCCCGAGCGCAGGGCCACGCTGAAAAGCCCCGGGTCTGTGGCTTCCGCAAGGTGGTAGGAGAGCCAGGCATTGCGCCCTGAGTCCGCATCTATTGCCACCACCTTGGTGACAAGAGCAAAAGGGGCAATGGAGGGGGAGATTCGGAACTGGGTAGCAGAGTCCTCCCCAGCCTTGGGGAAATGTACCTGCGGGGCATTGTCATTCTGGTCCACTATAAAAACATGAACCAGCGTCCTATTCCTCAGAGCTGGGGAGCCACCATCAGAGACCTCCACGTGGAACTGGAGATAGGTGGTTTGCTCATAGTCAAAGGGGAGTTTGGCAGACACCTGCCCACTTGTGGGATGTATGGAGAGGTAGTGAGTCGCATCCAGGCCAGGATCTGTCCCACCAGCTCGTAGTATGGAGTAGGAGAGGCGGGAATTCTGCTCTGAGTCAGGATCAACAGCAGAGACTGTAACCAGCACGCTGCCCGCCGGATTGTTCTCTGCCACCAGCACTTCATAGGATTCTTGCTCAAACTGGGGCGCATTGTCATTGACATCCATGAGGGTGATGGGCAAGACTGTGTGGCGGGAGAGAGGGGGACTGCCCAGGTCCGAGGCAGAGATGGTGACATTGTAGTAGGCAACATGCTCCCGGTCCAAACGGGTGCTGGTTAGCAGCGAGTACTGATGCTCATAATCCTTACGCAGCCGGAAGGGAAGATCCGGAGACACGTGACACTGGACTTTGCCCTGCTCACCAGAGTCCCGGTCTCTGACATGTATCACAGCCACCACTGTGCCTGGGGGTGCGTCCTCACTCAAGGAGCTGGAGAAGGAGGTAAGAATAACCTCAGGGGCATTGTCGTTCACATCAGTGACTTCCACTACCACACTGCAGTGCTCCTCCATTGTGGGTGATCCCATGTCCTTGGCCTCCACTTCGATCTCATACACTGTTGCCTCCTCGAAGTCCAGGTTGCCCTGGACACGAATCTCCCCAGTTTGCTCATCAATGGCAAAGATCTGGCGTAAGGCAGCTGAGTTGTGGCTGCTCAGGGAGTAACGGATATCTCCATTGGGCCCTTCATCCACATCGGTGGCATTTAACTTCACTACGAGGGTGCCCAGTGGTGAGTTCTCCACCAAGCGGGCTCCATACGATGGTCTGTCAAAGACCGGGTGGTTGTCATTGGCATCTAGGACCTGAATAGTGATGCGTATCTTGCTGGACTTGGGGGGAGAGCCCCCGTCTTCAGCGGTCAGGACTAGGTAGTGGAAAGCTCTGAGCTCCCGATCCAGGGCCTTCTCCAGCACCAGCTCAGGAAACTTCCCACCATCCGTGCGTGCCTTCACATTGAGGTTGAAGTTCTCATTGGCACTCAGGTGATAGGTCTGCAAGGTGTTGGTGCCCACGTCGGGGTCCTGGGCGGGTTGGATGGGGAAGCGGGCGCCCAAGGATGCCAGCTCGTAGATGCGCAAGGAAACCTCATCATTAGGGAACTCCGGAGGGTTGTCATTGATATCCAGGATCTCCACCTCGATGCGATAAAACTCCACTGGGTTCTCGATGGCAAGTTTCAGGTGGAGGAAGCAGCGGGGGTTCTGCCCACAGAGCTGCTCCCGGTCTATCCGCTCGCTGACCATTATAATGCCAGTGTGCACGTTGACAGAGAAGTACTGGGAATCCGAGTCGGACAGTACCTGCAGGTTGGCTGCCGCCAGTTTGGCCACATCGGTGCCCAGGTCCTTTGCGATATTGCCCACGAAGGCACCCCGGGTGAGCTCCTCCGGGATGCTGTAGCGGATCTGGGCAGAGGAGCTGTGCAAGAACAAGCAGAAGGAGAAGACAGGCGGCAGTCCCAGGCACCGGGCCGCCTTCCCTGCCCTCGGCATCCTTGCCGGGTGGGCGGCCGGGGAGCGATGCCCTCCGCGCTGCGGGGCCGCGCTCAGCGCTCGCCGCTCCCATTCATTGTTTGGGGCGGACGCCGGGTACCACTGGGGCGGGGGCCGCCGCGGCTCCGCGCAGCCGCCTCGCTATTGGCTCCGAGCGCGGCGCGGCTGCTCCAATCGCCGCTCTCCTCTCCCAGGACAGCAACACCGGCGCCAATCGCAACCCGCGGGCTGTTGCCGCGCGGCGCGAACGGCCGCTTCCCCCGGCGGCGGCTCCGCGCATCCCACGCCCCCCGCATCCCCCGGTGGCGGCGGCTCCGCGTTCCCTGCGCATCCCGATGGCGGCGGCTCCACACCCCCCTGCGCATCCCGCACTCCCCGGTGGCGGCTCCACGCCCCCCACGCATCCTTATGGCGGCGGCTCCGCGCATCCCGTACATCCCTGTGGCGGCGGCTCCGCGCATCTCGTACATCCCTGTGGCGGCGGCTCCGCGCATCCCGCACAACCCAGTGGCGGCGGCTCCGCACCCCCCGCGCATCTCGGTGGCGGCGGCTCCGCGCATCCTTGACCGGGGCGCAACGGCGGCTCTCGGGAGAGGAGGGGGGAAAGCGCAGTCCGGCCGCCAGGCGAGTCCCGCACCGGCACTGCTTCCCCTGCCCCTACGCTCTCACCTGGCCGGGGTCCCGCAGCGTACCGGTAGCAGAGAGGAAAGCCCCGGGGTCCCTCGGAAGGGTGGCGGGGGGCGGGCACGGGCGCAGGAAGGTGAAGTCACTGCGGTCGGAGCCGGGGGAGAAGCAGGTGCTGTAGCATTGGGACTGGGTGTCCGTGGGTCGCAGGGTGACCTCCATGTACTTAAGGGTGCCATCAGAGCTGAGCTGGAGTTTGGGGCTGGAATGCTTGAAGAAATCCCGGGAAGGTGACTCGCTGAGCCAGCAGCAACAGCAGGGTGAGTCGGTGACACGGCCTCTGCGACGGAGGCACCGGGCAACCAGGAGGGTGACAGTGGCAAGGACCACGGTGCTGACAGCTGCCAGTGCAATGATCAGGTAGAAGGTCAGGTCTGGCTTCTCCTTGGCTCCAGCAAGGAAATCACGAGGCTTGTATCTCTCCTCTAGGGCCACCTCCTCCAGAGCCACGGTGATGGTAACGGTGGTGGAGAGTGGTGGGTCGCCGTTGTCTGTCACCTGGACAAGGAGCTGCTGCACTGACACATCGGTGTCCTGGATGGCACGTGCCGTTCGCACCTCCCCGGTGTGCAGTGACACATGGAACAAGGAGGGGTCAGTGGACTGAGGCAGCAGTCGGTACGAGAGCCAGGCATTGTGCCCAGCATCTGCGTCTACTGCTGTCACCTTAGTGACCAGGTAGCCTGATGGGGCAGACAACGGGACCCTCTGGGGTGCCAGGACATCACTCTCACTGGCAGGGTGCAGGATGGTCGGGGGGTGGTCATTCTGGTCCAGTACAAAGATGTAGACAGTAACATTGGAATGGAGCGAGGGGGACCCCGAATCCCGCACAGCGACAGAGATGGGCAGAACCTGAAGTAGCTCAAAGTCAAAGGAGCGCTGAGCGTACAGGTTGCCATTATCAGGGTTGATGTGAACAAAGGAAGAGGCGGGGGCACCTTCCACTTGGCTACTCTCTATAGAGTAAACAAGCCGGGAATTATCCCCATCATCAGGGTCCGAGGCAGAGACGGTGCACAGCAGGGAGCCAGGGGGGTTGTTCTCGGGGAGGAAGGCATCATAGGAGGGCTGTAAGAAGCGTGGGGGGTTGTCATTCACATCAGATATGTTGAGGAGCAGTGTGAGCGTTGTGCTGAGGGCTGGAGAACCCCCATCCTGAGCGATCAGCTCCACTCTGTACTGTGAGATGGACTCTCGGTCCAGGCTCTCCCGGGTGACCAGGGAGAAGTGGTTCTGAAGAGACCTGACAGCAAAAGGCACATCGGGGGAGATCTCCAAGCTCACATCCCCATTGGCCCCTGAGTCTCGGTCCCGTACGTTGAAGAGCCCCACAACGGTCTCTGGCGGGGTATCTTCAGGTACTGGGTTCAGCAGGGAGGTGAGCAGCACCTCTGGAGGGTTGTCATTGGCATCCTCCACCTCCACCTGCAGTACACAGTGGCCCTCCATCTCTGGGACCCCTCCATCGTGGGCTCGCACGTGGATCTCATAGAAAGGCGATTCCTCAAAGTCCAGGGTTCCACTTATCCGGACCTCACCACTGTGGGGATCCAGGGCAAAAAGCCTCCTGACCAAGTCAGAGGTGTGAACCCCAAAGGAGTACTGCGTCTCCCCATTGGGACCCTCATCGGGGTCAGATGCATTGAGCCGAAGGAGCAGGGCCCCCACAGGTGTGTTTTCCGGGACTCGCACCTTGTACGTGGGGCGGTCAAATGTGGGCGCATTATCATTGACGTCCAGGACCAGGACTGTTATCTGCGCTGTGCCTGAACGGGCTGGGCTTCCCCCATCCATGGCCGTCAGGACCAGCTGCAGTTCTGGCTGCTCTTCCCGGTCCAGGGCACGCTCTAGCACCAGCTCTGGGAAGAGTTTGCCATCCTGCTGCTGCTTGACGTCCAGGGAGAAGTGGGAGTTGGGGCTCAGCCGGTAGGAACCCACAGCATTGGTGCCCACATCGGGGTCCTGGGCGCTCTCCAGGGGGAAGCGCGTAGCCACCGTGGCAGACTCGGCAACACGCAGGGTACGGTGAGCGGTGGGGAAGCTCGGAGAGTTGTCGTTCAGGTCCAGGATCTCCACTTCCAGGCGGAAGAGCTGCAGAGGGTTCTCTGTCACCACCTGCACCGACAGCACGCAGCTGGCAGCTGCTCCACACAGACGCTCCCGGTCCAGCCGCTGGCTCACCACCAGCGTGCCAGTGTCCAGGTGCACGGCGAAGTGGCGCAGGCTCTCGTCCGAGCCCAGGCGCAGCCTGCGACCCGGCAGCTCCTCCACCTTCAAGCCCAGGTCCCGGGCCACGTTCCCCACTACGGTTCCCACCTCTGACTCCTCAACCACCGAGTAGCGGATCTGCCCGGAGACCCAGCCCCAGCCGCAGAGCGAAAACAAACTCAGTACTTGCCATTTCCAAGCGGGTCGCTGGAGGCTGACGCTCTCCATGTCCGTGCGCGTCCGGCCCGGGACGCGGCAGGCGCTGGGACGCTGCGAAAATATCCCTGGGTCTCTCTTCTACAGCTTAGAAAACAGCTCCGGGGCTCCGGCAGGCTGCGGCTCCGGCTGTCAGCCTCCGAGCAGAGGGGGTGGGCTGGGGGAGGGGAACTGAATCACAGCCCCAGCGCGGAGGTGGAAGGGGGGGGAGGCTGAGAAGCAGATTTCCCACCCCACCCCACCCCCCCTGCTTCAGATCAGCGCCCAATTGGCCGAGAGCTCCATCCCCTCTCGGCCAGCAGCGGCTTCCCGGAGGTGCGGGGAGCAGGGGCCCAGGGTGGCATCAGCGGGGCTGCCACCCCCGGCCTCTCCTCTGCCAGCCTGAGTCACTTTCTCCGACAGCTTGTTTCCCGTTCGCAGGGAAACTGCACGTCCTGGCAGCCTGGAAGCTTAGGTACAAGCCCTCCCTGTGCGCTCCCCTCTTCCACAATGCTGGCTTCACATCGTGCCCACAGACAAAGGGCAGCTGTCATGAACGCAGGCCAAGGGACTTTTCATGCCGGATGAAAAGGTGCTTGTTAGAGCCCTGAGGTGCCAGGGGCTCTTCTCCCACCCCTTTTCTCCCCCTCAGCTAATGCTTTGGCCACTGCCTACACCCCACAATCGCCTAAGTGAGGCATCACTGCCACCAGTATTCCCATCAGCCAGGAGAGCTTGTACTGAGACAGGGATGCTCATCCCTGCCGGCCCCCCCGTGGGTGTCAGAGGCAAAAGCTGGGAAGGCAGAAATAAGTGAGCTATTCAAAGCCAGAAAGCAAATGCTCCTCACGCACACCCAGCTGGAGGCCCATTTGCCACCCTGAGAAAAGGAAGGGGTCAACCTTCACCATAACTGAGTTGCTGCCTGCCAACAAGCCCACCAGATCACCACTAGAACACAGCATATGGTCAGGACATCAGACTGGGAAGAAGGCCCAAGCCTCCCACCTGGCAGAAGCATATATTGGAATTCTGTAGCAGATACACCTTTGCAGCTGATCTCCCAGAAGGCTAAAGTAGGGGTCTCAGCCTCCCCAAGGGGAAGCAGAGCACTCATTTCTCCTTCTCCCAAAGGATGGTGACAAGCTGCAGGGTGTTAACTCAGTTCACATCCCTGTGGAAGCCTTGCACAGGACTCCTGTCCTCAGTGCAATCAAGGCCACCCTGACCTCCTTTGGATGCATGCAGATCCTTGTGGGGCTGGGATCCCTAGTAATGCAGGACACAGGGGAGCCACCTCCTGCCAGGGACCCTGCCCTTCCCCACCACCCAGGCGAAAACGGGACCGGGGGAATTGGTGAGAGGTTGGGGGCACCTGTGCCCACATAGTGACAGGGACACCATTCTTCTGAGCTAGGACAGAGACACTGGAAGTGCTGTCATGGAGTGGCCTCCATCCCCTGTGCAGCCCCTCCCTGACCTCTCCAAGGCCCACTGGGCAGGACCACCCTGCTACCAGTCAGGGAGAGACAGAGGAAGAAATCTTATGATTGGTGCAGAACACACCACACAGGTCCCACCTGCTGCTTGCTTCAGAGGAAGGGAGAAAATAACCTTAAAGAGCCAACCCAAGAAAATGTCAGACAAGCACACTCTCCAGCATCCAGAGACCCCTATATGCTTCGATGTATTCATTCCCTGAGGGCTTCTGATGGTGCCATCAAGCAGGAAGATGTTGCAGCAACCTTGACCCTGGAATGTGCCCTGTCCCCATCCCAGGCAGGTCCCTGGACAGCACAGTTGGGTGACAGACATTCCCATTGTCAACACGGGGTGCCACACCCTTGGGAATAGTTTCGGTGTCATTGCGGTGCCTCAGTAGAAGCCCCCTGTGAAGCCCAAATGGTCTGGGAGAATCTCCTCAGTGTCTCGAGGTGGCTTGGTCACCAAGGGGGTGGAGCAAGGGACAGGTTTCACATGGGGGATCCCACTGTTGCTTGTGTCTGGTGGCAAGGCAAGAAGGGTATGGATTGTCTAGGATGGAGAAGGAGATGTCCCCATTCCAGAGGGCCAGAGCTCACCCTCTGGAAAGATGACAACTCAGACAAGCCAGGGAGCTGAGGGATCACTGGATATCACTTACACCACATATAAGGGATCAACACCATCCCCACTGCATTGGTTTGGGGTCTGGCTGCTGCCCTGCAGAGAAAAGAGCTATGAAGCCTTTGCAGGCTTGACACAGTCTGTGGCACTGGGCTGGATCTTTGACCACAAAGACTGAAAAAACTGGACCCAGAGCCAGCCCAGCTAATTTTTCACTGCCAGTACCATTCTAGTGTGGTACTGTAAAGCAGGGGGGAGCCAAGGCCAGGGCTCAGATTTACTGCCTGTCTGCTATCATCTCCTTCCATCCCCACCCTCAAATTATTTACTGCTCCCCCAGGCATCTTGCCAGGACCCTTTGATGGAGGGGACATCCTTGTCCCCAGCTGCAGCACAACCCATACAAATCAGAACATTTGCTCCCACAGCTGCTGCAGCCATTCCCACCTGCCACAAACCAGAAGTGCTGAGTCTGAGCAGTGACGCAAGAGGAGGGATAAAAAAAAAGACATAAAATAATTCTGGGAGGTTTCTGCCTCTGATTTGGCTACAGCAAGCAGGCGGCACACCCAGGCACAGCTTCCGCTGCACCTCACTTCCTTCTGCTCCGAGGGATCGATCACTGCTACCCACAGCCTCTCAGGAAGGGAAACTTTACCAGCACCAGCCGTCTTAGAAAGCCATCAGATCCCTCCCTGCTGCCAATGGATCCACTACACAGCATCACCTCTGAGGATCAAAGCATTCCTGTAATTGAAAGCTCTCAAATTAAGACGCGTGAGTCCCACCAGGGAAGAAGCACAGAAGCCGTCTGCCATGCACAAACACCTTCCCGGCTGCAATTTGCTCACTCAGGACATCAGACATCACCCGGAAACAGCAGATCAGAAATGCTGCAAGGCATATAAGGTTGCTAAGACAACTCCGGAGTAGGAGATGCCTCATCCTGCTCAGAGACACAGTCCAGTTCAGTGAAACCCTGCAAGTGGCTGCGACACTCTGCAACCCACTGGGACACACTGCAACCCACTGGGACACACTGCAACCCACTCCCCCCAACCCAGAAGCAAACATCAGCAAAAAAACCCCAAAATCATCAGGACTCAAAGATGAAAAAAGACATGGATGGGAGGCACTGCTCTGTGGCCACAGTCTATCAAATGGAGGAACCAGCATTACCCTTCATCTTTGCACTGTGGGAAGTGCAAAGAGAAGCCATAGATGCCCCATCCCTGGAGATGCTCAAGGCCAGGTTGGATGGGACTTGGAGCAACCTGATCCAGTGAGAGGTGTCCCTGCCCATGGCAGAAGGGTTGGAACTGGATGGGCTTTGAGGTCCCTTCCAACCCAAACTATTCAGTGATTCTACAAAGTGAGACCCTGATCCAGCACTGGCAGCTGGTGGCTTCCAGCCCCACTTGCACCATCACCTCACCAGCCCACACTGGGGCACGACGCAGAGATGCTGAACCTGCAAGTGCTCCCCTCAGCTCTCATTTTGCAAAGGGAAGGAAATAGCAGCAGCAGCAAACTTGCTGCTGAGGATTTACAAGTGGTTTCAAGCTGACCTCAGCCTCCACCGGTTACTCACACAAGGCATCCTCAAAACCACATCCAAAAGACATATATTCTCTAACCTGATCAAATTTACTCTCTCGACCCTGCTCACCAAGTGCAAATATCATCAACACTCAGGATGGCTCAGCAGACTGTGAAGAAGACCTATTCAACTATAGCTAATCACTCTTCAGAGGCACGGCGCAACTGGATATGCCCCCCAACCCCAATCTGCTACCATATACATACGGCGCAAAAGAACCATGGTTTTGCTCAGCACCGAGAAATGCCAAGGAAGGAGCTACATTACCTCAGCAGGTGTGGGGAGCCGGCTGGCAGTGCCCACGATCTGGTGGTACATCCCTGGCTCACCATTCCTCATGGTGCTTTGGCGGCTCCCCAGGGGGCTGGAAGTGAAGGGCTTTTTACACAGCAGATCACTCTGGCGAGAGTCTGTGGTAAGATAGACCTGGTGGTAGAAGTTGGGTGGCATGAAGCCACCCCGCACGGCGTCAATGTGGTGGAAGGGCCCTGGTGTCCTGTATTGGGTGCTCCTGGAGCTGCTTAACAGCTCCTTTGATTGCCTCCACTTGTAGCACTTGAAGATGCCCACTGACACCATGGAGATGAAGAAAGCTGCTGACACCAAAATCACAGCCAGGATGAGATAGAAGGTCACATTCCTCCTGGGATCGCTGGTGGGTGCCATGTCAGTGAGGTCAGTGAGCACCTCCTTGACCATCTCGGCCACAGAGATGGAGACAGTGGCACTGGCAGACAGTGCAGGCTCCCCATGGTCTTTCAGCAGGATGACTAGCGTGTGCTCAGGAGGGTCATCCTCCCGGAGTTGGCGGGCTGTGAATATCTCCCCACTGTGCAGCCCAACTGAGAAAAGGCTGGGGTCAGTGGCCTGCAACAGCATGTAGGAAATCCAGGCATTGTACCCTGAGTCCGCATCCACTGCCACCACCTTGGTGACCATTTGCCCAGCAGCAGTGCCTGGTGCCACCACATTGGGATAGGTGGCAGTGGTATTGGAGTGAGGGTACAGCACAGTTGGGGCATTGTCATTGGAGTCGGTGACAAACACACTGATTGAGACATTAGTGGCCAAAGGCGGAGAGCCTCCATCCTGGACCTGCACCATCATGTTGAACTCCATCCGGTCCTCATGGTCCAGGGAGGTGAGCAAGTAGAGCGTGCCATTGTCCCGGTTGATGGAGAAGAGATGGCCTACAGTGAGGTCACCCTGCAAGAGGGTATAGGAGAGATGGGCGTTACGACCAAGGTCTGGGTCTGTGGCACTGACATTAAGGATGGGAATGCCTGGTGCGTTGTTCTCCACCACATAGACATCGTAGGAGTCTTGGGAAGCCTTGGGCGCATTGTCGTTGACATCTGACACCTGCACCAGAATGTGTTTTACTGCAGACAAGGATGGTGAGCCTGAGTCACTGGCTGTGATAGTGATGTTATATTCCGATGCCTTTTCCCGGTCCAGGGCCGATTTTGTTTTCAAGGTGTAGTAATTTTTGAGGGAGGAGCTGAGCATGAATGGGATGCCAGGGGAGATGATGCAGTTCACCAGACCATTGTCATGGGAGTCCAAGTCCGTTACACTCAGCAGAGCTACGACTGTCCCTGGGGCTGCATCTTCAGGCACAGGGCTGTATACAGAAGTCACTGTTACCTCTGGAGTGTTGTCATTCACATCCACAACTTCCACCAGCACTTTGCAATGAGCCACACCAGGAACGACACCCTTGTCTTTAGCCTGTAAGTAAATCTCGTACAGCTTTGTTTCCTCATAGTCCAGCTGCCCTTTGACCCTCAAATCCCCGGTGGCTGAGTCCAGAGCAAAGAGTTCTCGTACCTTGGCAGGTGTGTGGCTGCTGAAGGAATAGACGATGTCTCCATTGGGCCCATCATCCAGATCATACGCACTGATCCTGGCGATCAAGGTACCACTGGGCGTGTTCTCCCTCACGTTTGCCTTGTAGGTAGACTGGTTGAAGACAGGGGTGTTATCGTTGGCATCCAGCACGTCAATGTGGATCTGCACCTGGGCCGAGCGTGGCGGGCTGCCTCCATCCAGCGCGGTCAACACCAAGTGCAGCTCCCGTTGCTCCTCCCTGTCCAGCTCCTTCTCTAGCACCAGCTCCGCGTACTTGCTGCCATCCACCCTCGTTTGCACGTCGAGCGCAAAGTGCGGGTTGGCGCTGAGCTGGTAGGTCTGCAAAGAGTTAACCCCGACATCGGGATCTTGCGCGCTCTCTAGCGGGAAGCGCGCTCCGGCTGCCACCGACTCGCTGATTTCCAGCCTCGCCTGGCTGCTGGGAAAAACCGGGTCGTTGTCATTGATGTCCTGGATCTCCACGGCGCCGCTGTACAGCTCCAGCGGGTTTTCCACCACGATTTCAAAGCTGAGGGAGCAGGGCGAGAGCGCTCCGCACAGCTCCTCCCGGTCGATTCGCTCGCTCACCAGCAGCGCCCCGCTCGTCAGATCCACCCCGAAGTATTTCTTGTTGCCGCCGGACACCACCCGCAGCCGCCGGCCCGGCAGCCGCCCGAGGTCCAGCGCCAGGTCGGCTACCACGTTCCCCACCGCCGAGCCTCTCCGCGCCTCCTCGGGGATCGCATAGCGAATCGCCGCGGAAACCCAGTGGGAAACGCCGAACAAAAGCCAGAGGCTCAGTACCTGCCCCGTCGTCACCCCGCGGCTCCTCACAGCGACGCCGTTCATCGCACAGGACGCTCCCCGCTTCGTTCCCCCTCCGGCCCCGGCTAGAAATCCTCAGCTCGTCCCGGCATTCCCGCTGCCCAGCGCGCCCCGGGAAGCGGCGTCCGGCGGGGTGCCGGGCATTGCTCTGCGGGCTCAGCCCTGACTCACTCTCAGACTCGCTCTCTGAGAGACCGTCTGCGCCTCATCCCGGCTCCGAGCGGGGCCGGGCCGCCGGGTTCCCCCCCTGCTCCATCATTGGCCGACAGCGGCACGCAGAGTCCCGGCCAATAACTGCACGGAGAGAGGGAATTCCAGAGCCCGGGAGCGGGGACACCGCCCCCGAGGGCCGCCGGGGGGCAGCGCCGCTCACCCCGGCAGATCCCAAAGGGATCAGCACAGCCTGGCGAAAAACCCCGTTAACCGGGACAACCCGGCTGGAAGAGCCCCGGCAGGAGCGCACGGGACCCGGGGGAGGGGGGGGCAGGATAACACCAAAGGGGGTGACATAGAAACAGGGTGGAGGAGGGGGGATCTCCCAGGGAAACTTCGTTGGAAATAAGGCAGCAGGAGCAAAAAGGGGAGGATGAGGAGAGGAGGGACACTGACTCTCCCCAGAGCCCTACATCCCTCGGGATGCCGGTCCTCCCACCCAAGTGCTTGGACAGACCCTTCCCGACAAGGAACAAGAGGCAATGGCCTCAAGTTGTGCCAGGGCATGTTCAGATTAGACATCAGGAAAAAATCCGTCACCAAAAGACTTTCAAGGCACAGGCGGAGGCTGCCCAGGGAGGTGGTGGAGTCACCATCCCTGGAGGTGTTTGAAAGATGAAGTGCTTAGGGATCTGATTTAGCAGTGGACAGGTACGGTTGGACCTTTCCAACCAAGAGCTTCTAGGATACCTTGACATCCCCCGGCGTGGTGACGTCACGCCTCTGTGTGCCACCCAAGTGGAGTCGCCAGCAAAATGACGCAGGTTTTGGTGCTGCCGAACTGTGAGCAGCTTTGCTGCCTTCCCAGGAGCATAGCCCCTCCCTCTGCCCATCGCTACCAGTGTCCCAGCAGGCACCCTCCCCGACAAATCTCGGTTTAACACGCCCTCCTGCTCTCGCCACCTCCCAGTTTCCTCCACGGTACCTGTTTCCACCAGCCAGACACAGGAAATCACGGTCTGCGTGACGTGCTGGTTCGCCAAGAGCAGGAGCGGCTTCTGTTCCCTTGAGACAACAGCCCCGCAGGTCCCAGTACCGCACAGACCAAGCACCCGCAGCGCCTCGGTGAGAAACAGGCGGTTCCTGCGCTGCCTGGTGGTGTTTGGGGGTCGCCGTCAATACCACTTTGTGATACGTCGGGTTTTCCGACGTTTCGAGCGCCCATATGGATAAAACAAGCGCAATTTCCGCGTTTCCTCTCCATCACCCGCCCAGCTGCTCAGCTGTTGCGGTGCAATGGGAAGAGGTCAAGGGAGGGAGCACCAGGAGCCCTGTGAAAACGCAGCTGTAGCCGAAAAACACGGCGTTAGGGTGTCTTCCCACAGCCGAACCTGGGTAGGGAGGGAGGGTAGGGATGGAGATGCCTGGGAAGGAAACAGGACTGGAAATGAGCGCCCAGGCGTTCATTTGCTTATCGAGAGAAACGACGAGGCTCCCCACGCCCTGTCGAACTGGTTCAGAAATGTGGCGACTAGTTATGTTGCCCCTCTGCTTGTCGTGTGTTGCCCCTCTGCTTGTCAATGCTTGAGCGCATTGTGGAAAGGGTTGCAAATGACCAACACGACACTCTCCACATCGAAAGGACCTCAGTCCTGGCTACGGATCCTCGCCCTGCGCAGCTCTGCCACCTGCCGTAAGCACACGGGATCCACCGAGAAGAGAGTGAAAAGGCTCAAACATCAGTCACAGAATCACAGAATCACCAGGTTGGAAGAGACCCACTGGATCATCGAGTCCAACCATTCCTACCAATCTCTAAATCATATCCCTCAGCACCTCATCCACCCGCACCTTAAACCCCTCCAGGGAAGGTGAGTCAACCATCTCCCTGGGCAGCCTATTCCTCCAGTGCCTAACGACCCTTTCTGTGAAGAATTTTTTCCTTATGTCGAGCCTGAACCTCCCCTGGCAGAGCTTGAAGCCTTTCCCTCAAGTCGATATGCTCAGCTATTTCCTTTCCCATCGAATAATCGTTACCGAGGGATAAACTTTATTAGCACTGTTTACCAGTCTTATCACCAGTCCACAGAATGAGATAAAAGCACAGGCTGCACACTGATAAAATCCATCGTTAGTCACTTGACGTACTTTAATATAATTTAATTCTGGAGAAATGTAAGGACAGAGAAGGAAAACAATATGGTTTTACTCACCACAGGTAAGTACGAAGGATTCTGGAGAGTTTCTGTAACAGACCGTGCCTGCAGGCTCATAACTATGAGACCACATTTGTTTTCTCATACGCCCTTATGCAACCAAATCCCAATTACCTTTCTCTTTTACATTTAATCTAAAAAGAAAATCCACAGCTTTCTTTGAGACAAATCTTTAAACTTATTTTCAGCCACTTATTTTCTCTGAAATAAGCTCTGGATCTTTCCTCCAGCCACTGCCTATGTCATGTCTTTCCTAAACTCTGTTTACTGAATGGCTTCTCTAATGTGCATATCGCGATTCTGAAGGAGATTCTCAACATATAAGTGCACACAAGACCCACATTGAGAATACCTTGTCTGCTTAACCCCAGCAGTTGCAGGAGGGCCAAGCAGCAGAAAGCTGAGCACAGTGAAGAGATCTCGAGAAAGGCACAGAAGACTGAACATTTCCATCTCCTGTATTTCGATTGATATGGAGACATTACATCTCCTCCACTTTGATGGGAACCCTGAATATTGAAGGCGATGCTTCAGAGCTCCTGAAAGCACCATTTGCAGGAAGAGGAGTGGAAACGTGCAATAGCTAAGGGGAAAGGCGCAAACCCTTGTATAAGGAATTACTTTTGGGATGAGGTCAAGTCAAAGCCCAGCCAAAGCCACTCACTCTAGAGCTATTCTAGCTCTGCTGGGGCTCCAGGGGAGCCTGTGGCAGCAGAGGGCCAAACGCACTCTCTGCTTGGGATAGGGCTTACAGTGAGAAACCAGCTGTAGCACCCCAGAGGGAGGGGAAACGTTCCGTTTGAGGGGTTCAGAGTACGAAACGAAACAAGATGGAAAGGGAAACAGAGGACAAAGCCACCGCCCTCACTGAGTGAACACGCTGGGATAGATCATACATTGTTATCACAGGGAAGTGCTTAAATCTGTCGGAGACAATAAAGGAAGCAGTCATTAGAACGAGACAAAAGGGTAGTCTCAGCTTCGGACCCCACGACACTTTGGCCCCTGCTCCACCCCACGTCCACACCGCGCCCCGGAGAAGGACAGACAAACAGCAGTACTGACAGCATAGAGTAGCTCCTCGGGGCACAGCCAACAATTCCAGGGTGAGATTAGGCAGATACAAAGGGAGGAGTCAAGATCTCTCTCTCTCTCACACACACACACACACACACCCCACCTCCAAGACACTGAGCACGGCCCCAGGTTGAGCCCTGCCGGTTACCCACCTATCCCCGACAGCAAAACAGAGAAAGAAGATGCACAAAAGCCCGCAGAGAGCGGCCCCAGGACAGAAGCTCACCTGTGCCGAGTTCCCTGGACTAGAAGAGTCCTTCCCGGAGGGAGTCCCTGAGCTGGGATCCGCGGCCAGGAGACAGTCAGACGGCGCTGCCGTCCCAGGTCTCAGCAATGTGAAGTGCTTCTGGCCCGACTCGGAGGCTAAAAAAACCTCGTAGGAGAAAGGTAAGGGCAGCGTGCTGCTGCAGTAGTTATACGGTGCTTTTGAGCCTAGACTGGAATACAGCTCCTTATCAGAAGTTATGAAAATGGGAGGGCTCCTCGACCGTCGCCATTTAAAGAACATTGTCACAGCGATTGTCAAAAGGAACAACGAAGACACGGCAGCGAGCGCCACAACGAGAATGAGGTTCAGCTCGGATGTCAGCTGGGACACAGCGTCACTGTCGCTCAGCTCCGGCAGCGCCTCCCGCAAGCTCTCGGCCAGCACCACGTGCAGCGTGGCCGTGGCCGACAGCGCCGGCCGCCCGTTGTCCTTCACCACGGCCACCAGCCGCTGCTTCGCCGCGTCCCGCTCCGACACGGCCCGCGCCGTGCGCACCTCGCCGCTGCGCGGCCCCACGCGGAACAGCGCCGGCTCACCAGCCTCCTGCACCAGCTCGTACGACAGCCACGCGTTGCGCCCCGCGTCCGCGTCCACCGCCACCACCTTGGCCACCAGGTACCCGGCCTCGGCCGAGCGCGGCACCACCTCGAACGGCGCCGCAGCCGGCACCGAACCCGCCTCGCCCGCCGCTCCCGCGCCCGCCGCCGGCCACAGCACCCGCGGCGCGTTGTCGTTGCGGTCCAGCACGAAGACGCGCACCGTCGCCGTCGAGCTCCGCGCCGGCTCCCCGCCGTCCTGCGCCCGCACCGCCACCGACAGCTCGCGGCACCGCTCGTAGTCGAACGAGCGCTGCGCGTACACCGCGCCCGTCTCCGCCTCCAGCGACACGGACGCCGCCACGTCCGCGCTCCCGTCCTCCAGCCAGTAGCTCACGCGCCCGTTGGCGCCCGCGTCCGCGTCCCGCGCCACCACGCGCAGCAGCAGCGCGCCCGCCGCGTTATTCTCCCACACGTAGGCGCTATACGTCGCCTCCGAGAACACAGGCGCGTTGTCGTTCACGTCCGACACCTCCAGCCGCAGCACCGCGCTGCTCCACAGCGACGGCGCTCCCCGGTCCCTGGCCACCACCGTCACGCCGTGCTCGCCCGCCTGCTCCCGGTCCAGCGGCACCGACGTCACCACCTTGTACGACCCGCCCGACGACGGCACCAGCGACACCGGCGCCTCGCCCGACAGCTCGCACCACACCTGACCGTTCTCCCCGGAGTCCCGGTCCTTCACGTTCAGCACGGCCACCACCGTGCCCACCGGAGCGTCCTCGGGCACCGGGCTCGACACCGACAACACCGAGATTTCGGGGGCGTTGTCGTTCACGTCCAGCACCTCCACCTCCACCTCGCAGTGCGCCACCAGACCGCCCCCGTCCCTCGCCTCCACCAGCAGCGTGTAGCCTCGCGTGTCCTCAAAGTCCAGCGCTTCCCGCAGCGTCATCGTCCCGCTCTCCGCATCCAACTCGAACTTCTGAAGCACTTTGGTCGGCATTTTCCCGAAGCCGTACGTGATGCGCGCGTTGGTGCCCGCGTCGGCGTCGGAGGCGGAGACGTCGAGCAGCGCCGAGCCCGGCGGCGCGTCCTCCCGCAGGCTGGCGCGGTACCGCTCCTGCGCGAACACGGGCGCGTTGTCATTGGCGTCGGTGACGTTGATGCCGAGCTGGGCGGTGCCGCTCCGCCGCGGATCGCCGCCGTCCACAGCCGCCAGCACCAGCCGCAGGCTCTGCTCCCGCTCCCGGTCCAACGCTCGTCGCAGCACCAGCTCTGCGAACTTGCTGCCGTCCGGGCTCTCCTTCGCCTCCACCGCGAAGAACTCGTTCTCCTCCAGCTCGTAGCCCTGCAGCGAGTTGCTGCCCACGTCCGGGTCCTCGGCAGCGCCCAAGGCAAACCGGGTACCGGGAGAAGTCAACTCGTTGATCTCCAACTGGAACGCGTCTTGCGGGAAGCGGGGGGAGTTGTCATTGACGTCCTGGATGGCCACCTCGACGTGGAAGACGTTGAGCGGGTTCTGCACCAGCACCTCGAAGCTGACGGAGCAGGACGCCGACTCGCCGCACATCTCCTCCCGGTCCAGCCGCTCGCTCACGTACAGATCCCCGCTCTCCGCGCTCACGCCCCAGTAGGGCTTCTCCGCGCTCAGCCGCAGCTTGCGGGCCGGCAGCTCGGCCGCGCTCAGCCCCAGGTCCCGCGCCAGCGGCCCCACCAGCGAGCCTCTGCCCAGCTCCTCGGCGATGCTGTAGCGGAGCCGCTCCGCCGCCGCCCGGCACCACAAGCCCAGCAGCAAGGCGACCAGCAGCGCTCGCCCCTCTGCTCGCCGCCGCCTCTGCCCGCTCGCCATGCTCGCCAGCGCTCGCCGCGCTCCTCCCTCCCTCGCAGCCTCTCGCCGCCCCGAGCGCAGGGGCCGCCGCAGGACTGCGAGCTCGG
>WAAB01007208.1:6324-38688 GCA_013389865.1 Piaya cayana
AAAAAAAAAAAAAAAAAGGAATGCAGTTTTTTTGAAAGCTCTTGTAACATCCTAAGATGATTCAGATGGAAGGAAGCCCCAGGAAGTCCCTAGTCCAACCTTCTACTCGGGGCAGGGTCACCTCTGAGCTTACAGCATGTTGCTCAGGGCTTAACCCAGCTGGATCTTGAAAACCTCCAAAGGTGGATACCGCACCCCCTTCTCTGGGCAGTCTAGGCCAACTCCATGGTTCTTTCCTGTCAGTGACAAAACAGTCTGTCCCTAAATCCAGCCTAGTCCTCTCTCATTTCATCTTGTCTCTGTGGTCTCTCATCCTTCCATCCTGCACAGCCACAAAGGACTTGGCTGCACTTGACCAATACCCACCTCGCAGGCCCTGGGGTGTTAATTTTATGTCCCTGCATGCAACTGAAAAAGCCTAGCTCCTTCAGCAGCCCCTCCCAGGGAGTCCTCTATCACGGATAAGCACCAGAGCTCTCTGATGAACCCCAAACCTGACCCTGGGTACCCTAGATGTGGTTAGCAAGTACTGAGTGGGAAAGGGTGGGGTGGGGAGCCGCGGGAGAGAAGGAAAACTTTCAGCCTTCTCCTGCCCCAGAGGCTGAGAATTCCAAAGCATGAGGCAGGGACACAAAAATCATGCAGGATTTTGCCCAAATCATAAAAGATTTCACCCACATCTGGATGTCTAGTTCCCTTTATCCATTCTTAGATATAAGAAGTAGTTACTGTTACAGAAGGTGGAATATTTTGATTTAAGCTAAAGTAAAGTTCCATCTAGGTACTTGCATCTTTTGAAAGTTAGTCAGAATGTTCCTCTTTTCCCTCTGATGGCATGTTTTCCTTTAGACAGTATTTTCCCAGACACTGTTCATTCTCTGAAGATGATAATGCCTTGTGTTCAGTATGATTTGTGCTGAACAAATATCTCTTCTTCCGTAATCACCCTTGTTTGCACTATTTCCAATCTTAAAGGCAAGGTCAGGCAAAGAGCTGGAGTCAGCTCCAAATTAGCAAGAGTTTTGACTGTTGCAAAGTTTCATAACAACACTAAAATTAGACCTTGGAAAGTGATAGAACATGCATAAGATTTCTGGGAAAATGTTTATATATGTACATAAGTGGGAAATCTGTTCTTTCCCCAGCCTCTTGTCTCATAGAATCATAGAAACATAGAATAACCAGGTTGTAAGAGACCACTGGATCAAGTCAAATCATTCCTATCAAACGCTAAATCATGTCNACGACTGGTGGAGATCAACGCCTTCTGTTGCCCAGGCCTGATAACGAGCGCTCGCTTTCCAAACTCCAATAAGAGCCTTGGAGACAGAATCCTGCAGATCCCAGTCTGAAATCACCCGTGGTGTCTACGCCCGAGCTCTAACTCAAGCGCCTGGCACCCCCTCCGCAGCCCCGCGACGGCCGAGAATGGGCGGCAGGGGGACCGCCCCGCGGTGATGATGATGATGATGATGGTGATGATGATGATGGTGATGAGGGCGGTCCGCCACCCGGAAGAGGAGGCGGCACCGCCCTCCTGACTTCCCCGGCAGGCAGGGAGGCAGGGATTCCGCCGCCATGCTGCAGTTGGGATTGAGGCTCCGCGGGGCGGGGGCCGTCCCGGTGCGGGTTCCCTTCTCCGGCTCCTCCGAGCCCGCCCCGACCCCTTCCACTCGGCTGGCCTCGCTTGCTGGCTGCCCGGCGCCCTGTGCTGCCGAGTTTGTCTCCTCTCCCCCCAGAACAGCGCCTGCAGATTGCTCTGATAATTGAGTTAGTGCCTTGTTGTTTGTTTTTTTTTCTCCCAAGTCAGAAAATTGTTTGGGTTGGAAGGGATCTTAAAAATCCAACCCCCCCCCGCCTCGGGCAGGGGCACCTCCCACTGGACCAGGCTGCTCAAAGCCTCATCTAACCTGGCCTTGAACACCTCCAGGGCATCCTCTGCCAGTACCCCTCTACCCTCACGTTAAAAATTTTCTTCGGAAGATCTCATCTAAATCTCCTTCAGTTTAAAACCATTGCTCCTCGTCCTATCCCTGCACTCCTTGATAAAGAGCCCCTCCCCAGCTTTCCTGTGGGCCCCCTTAAAGTACTGGAAGGCTGCTATAAGGTGACCCCAGAGCCTCCTTTTCTCCAGGCTGAACAACCTCAACTCTCATCCTGTCCTCATATGGAAGGGGCTCCAGTGCTCTGATCATCTTTATGGCTCTCCTCTGGACTCAGTCTAACAATAGAAAATTTCTTCCTAGTATCTAATCCAAATCTCCCCTCTTTTACCTTAAAGCCATTACCCCTCATCCCATCCCTGCACTCCCTGATAAAGAGCCCCTGCCCAGTTTTCCTGTAGGCTCCATTTAAGTACTGGAAGCCTGTTATGTCTCCCCGGAGCCTTCTCTAGGCTGTTAGCTATGCCCTTAATTTGCCTTGAGGATTCAGTAGATTTTGCTTGCTCACAGTGATGTCCTCCTGGTGCTCAAATTTCTTTGTGTTAGCATACCACTCTCCTGTGAGAGCAGGGGGGTTCGGTCATTGCTATTTTGTGCACCCTTAAAAATTTAACTGTGGAGATACAGGATTTTATATATAGAAGCTAAGGCAAGGGGTCGTCTTTCACTACTGCCTTCCATTAAATCCCCTTAACCACAGCAGAATGAATAGCCAAATGTTTTTATACTTTTCTCCTTTAAATATTCTATTTTGTATGTTACCCTATACCCTTCTGGGTGTCTGAAATTAGATGTCTGGCTACTCTTCATTAAATACTTGTGCGGGTATTTTTACCGCCAAGTGTGAAAATAAGTGACTTGACCAAAAAAAGATGCTGGTTTCTGCTGTAGCAAAGCATGGAAACAGTCCTGCACTTGTCATTTTAGTGAATGAGGATTACTCTAGACATTTAGTTGTTTTCATATATATCCCAGTAAGTACATACAATAAGTGATATTCTTTTATTGAGGGCAGGGTAATTTAGCTGGCTAGTAAGTTTCATGCCATGTGTTGAGATGATGTATTGTAAGTTGCAAGGCTCATATGTTTTTATGAAATGAGTAAATAAAGCCTATTTGTTATCTCAACTTCAAAATAAAATGCAATAACAAATATGAATACCTCAGTCATTTCTGTAGCTGTCTTTTAAAAACAAGATCACTCCACTGAAATTACTGAGTAAATATGCTTAGCCACTCCAAGTTTCTGTGTGTTCCAACTCTATTGCTTGCTGATAATGTTGGTGGTTTTTTTTTGTTGCAGTTGCTACATGAAAACCTCTTTTTAATTATAACTTCTTTAATAGCATTTGAAAGTTAGAAAAAAATACGCTAGTTCTGGGTTTCTTCCCTCTGTGTGTGTAGATTGGGTATTTGACTCTTGCCCTCCCTTGTTAGGGCTGTAAAAGGGAGATAAAGGGATAATCTTGCAAACCATGTATATTTGCTGTCCACAGTTAAGCATAAAATAAACATTTGTTTTAAATGCAACTCAAAATGCTGGGTAGAAATTGGAAGACTGAATTCTCATCACTTCTACTGTCCTTAGCTAACATACACAATTTAATTGGTTTATGTTTTGCTTTCTATGTAATTGAAGTCTAAACAGTGAAATGTTTCTCTGCTTGAATTGTCAGCTATAAAAGTTTCATTGAATCATAGAATAGTTTGGGTTGGAAGGGACCTTAAAGATCATCTAGTTCCAATCCCCCTGACATGGGCAGGGACACCTCCCACTAAATCAGGCTGCCTAAGGCCCCATCCAACCTGGCATTGAAACACCTCCAGGGATGGGGCAGCCACGACCTGTTCCAGTGCCTCTCCACCCTCATTGTGAAGAAATTCCTCCTTATGTCTAGTCTAATCTTCCCCTCTCCAAAATGTAGCCATTCCCCCTAGTCCTATCACTACAAGCCTTTGTAAACAGTCCCTCCTCAGCTTTCTTGCAGAACCCCTTCAAGTATTGGAAGGGTGCTATAAGATCTCCTTGGAGTCTTCTCTTCTCCAGGTAGAAGAACCCCAACTCTCTCAGCCTGTCCTTGTATGAGAGGTCCTCCAGCCCTCTGATCATCTTTGTACCCTTCCTCTGGACCTGTTCCAATAGTTTCTTATGTTGGGGATCCCAGAGCTGGACAATACTCCAAATGAGGTCTCACAAGAAAGGAATAGGTGGGCAGAATCACTTCCCTCAACCTACTGGCCACTTTTGGTGCAGCCCAGGGTATGGTTGGCCTTCTGGGCTGAGAGTTATAAAAGTAAATGTTAACTGTATGGATTGCTGTTAAATGCAGTGCTAGACTTGTCAATAATGAAGTACACTTAAAGGGAGTACTGATGTCAGTACTACTTGTACTGAATAAGTCTTATCAGGATGTGATAGTTGTCCCGTGTCTGGAAATATGGTAGGGTGATAGCCTAGAAAACTACTAATAAACAAGGACTGTGTGTGTATTTTCAAGTGAATTCTCAGACAATGCTAAAGATTCAGGAAATTCTCCTCTGCTACAATGATGCTCTGTATTAAGAGGAATCACAGATCTGGTTTACATCAGTGCAATATTTGTTAATATCTCCCAGATAAAAAAAAACAAAACACAAGAGCAAATGATAACCAGTGCACCAGACACAAAAAGAACTGTACATTTTCTTAGACTGTTAAACCTAAGCTCCTTAAAGTAATAAACAAAGAATAAGACGAAAAGTCTATTTAAGAAAACACTGAAGTAATTGGCAGACATGGTTCATTTGGTAGATTTCAACCAAGTTTAGTTTTCTATATCTAGCTTTTTACCAGTGATGCATACAGAGTTTGAGTCAGTGAAGACTTGAGCTGCACTGGATCCTGCATTGGGCGTGGAAAAGATATGTAGTCAGTATGTGATGGTAAAGCTGTTATTGTTGACAGTGGGTTTATTTTTCTTAAAATATTCTTACTTTGACAGCAGTGGCCATAAACAATAACAATTTTCCTTAAATATAACTGGCCCCAGCTGTCATGTGAGGATGAATGACTGGAAAACTGCCCAGAAGAAAAGGACCTGGAGGTGTTGGTCAGCAGCTGACTAAATACAAGCCAGCAGCATGCCCAGGTGGCAAAAAGGCCAATAGTATCCTGACTTGTATCAGAAATAGTGTATTTGGCAGAACTAGGGAAAGTATCATCTTTCTGCACTTGGCATAAGTGCGGCTACACCTTAAACCTCATATTCTGTTTTGGGTCCCTTGCTACATGAAAGACATTGAAGTGCTGGAGCTTTTCAAAGAAGGACAACAAAGCTGGTGAGGGGCCTGGAGCGCAAGTGATATGAAGAGTGGCTGAGGGAACTGGGTTTTTTTAGTCTGGAGAAGTGGAGGTTGAGGGGGATAACTTACTGCTCTCTACAACTACCTGAAATGAGGCTGTGGTGAGATAGATGCTGGTTTTTCTTCAGGGGCTAGGATGAGAGGAAATGACCTCAAGTTGTGTAAGGGAGGTTTAGATTGGATATTAGGGAAAACTTCTTTGCAGGAAGGGTTGCCAAGCACTGGAACAGGCTGCCCAGGGAAGTGGTTGAATCACCATCCCTGGAGGTATTTAAAAAATGTGTAGATGTGGCACTTACAGACATGGTTTAGTGGTGAACGTGGCAGTGTTAGATTAACAGTTGGACTCAATGATCTTAAAGGTCTTTACAAATCTAAATGATTTATATAATATTAGTAGTGTCCCCTTTCAAAATAATCAAATGAGCTTTCATAGTATAGGACATAGGAAATGTAACAATAAAAAACCTAGAATCTTGGGGAGCTGCTGAAAGAAAATCTCATCAAGTGCCTCCGAAGAGAGGGATTTGTTTCACTCCAAAAGTGTTGTTATGGTTGAGAATTTTCCTCAACTGGCAAACAGGTTCTAGGCCAGGAACTGCACTTCTGTTTCGCTCTCACTGTCCTTCCAGGGTGCATTTTCACAGACACCCTTCAGCAGCCATGTGTTTGCACTGTTGTCGAAAGAGGTTGTGCCCTGCTTCCAGTCAACTGTGTTTTCCTGCCTTAGAGGAGCACCAGGGTGCTTTTGGCTGAAAACTTACCACTTGGGGTCAAAGGGGTCTGGAAGGTGTACAGTTGTTAGTCGTTACTGAAGACAAGTAGCAGGTTTGCACCTGTTTAAGTTGATGGAGGGGCTCTACCTTTTAAGGTGCCACTGGGATCTTTCTGCAGGCAGAGCCTTTGCTCCGGCTTTAAAGCTTTTGAACCTTTTTTTAAACTGTATGTTACTATGTTATGTCTTTGTATATGTGTCCCCTTCTCCAGCACTGCGCATAGTTTTAGTGCAGTGTTGCTCTAGAATTACCAGGCAGGGATCAAGGTCTCTCTGATATGTAGGTCCCTGCTGCTATTTCCCCTATTTTTATAGGAGTTACTGCCTTTGTGGATGTGCAAAGAACTTTACAGAGATGATGACAGCATGATCGAAACAGAATTGGAGATGTTTACTGAAAACACAACTGTACAGTATTTTGGAAATTATGGTAATGTTTTCCTGGTGAGGAAGATGGGTAAAACTGCACCTCTCTGAAAGAAAGATGAGAAATTAAGTAAGAGTGGAATTGAAACTCTTCAGTCTTCACACAACTTGTAATATTGCTTTTTTTTTAGCCAATATGCTTTGATGGAAAGATGTTAACTATTCTTTTCTCTCTTTCTTCCTTTTTAGCTTGGTTTTACTCTTGGCAATGTGGTTGGGATGTATCTGGCTCAGAACTATGAAGTGAGTATCCTTCTGTTCTCAGAGTTAAACCTGTTCTGAACTGAAAATATAAGGCTGTTTTCTTTCAACTGGAACTGAATCGGTCTTTATTTTGTTGATTTATTTTATTTAAATAGAATGCAAATTGTACTTAGTTTAGTTACAGATGAACTCAAATGTAAATAGGACCAAAACATCTACTTCTAACACCTTCTTTGTGATAGAGTAATGCTTAGAGCCTTAAATATTGTTGGGGCTCTAGAGCACAGGTATAATAAACAGGCATCTACATAGACAGAGACAAGGGAAAGAAAAAGTTTGGTAGCAGCTCATGGATTTTACTGGCACTAACATACTGGTTTCCTGACTCTGATCACCTATCTGCTTAGAGTGTTCTCCACTTGGTACACTTATTTTAAAATCATAGAATCATAGATTTATTTAGGTTGGAAAAGACCTGTATGATATTAAAATCCTTCACAACATCTGTAATCTGTGTCTTCTGTACCAATAATGAAAATAAGTTTTGCCAGCTTTTTTAAAAAACTCAGTACCTGCTCCTATTTCAAACAGTATATCAACCCACAGTCTTTCTTTTCTTCTCACATTAAGAAAAGAAAGAAAGTGAGCTTTTCCTCAGTTGTCACAGTGAATGGAGACTCTTCACTATGAGAGTTAGAGTAGAAGATTTATAGCTGAGTCTTCAATATGAGCTTTTTAATTTCTATGTGGTCAGCAAAATCCCTTGTAGGTGTAAAAGCACTTAGCTTTTTATATGCTAAAGGAGTGAATGGAATTTTAACATAATTTTATTTTCCTTTCGTGTGCAATTTATCTTATCCTAGCTTAAGGGAAAAAGCTGATGAAGCTCAAATCTCTGATAATGTTTAAGGCTTGATTTCCTCTCATCTTCGGTGTTGAAGTCATCTTGCTTGCAGAATTCTTATTTTGCTCCTTGCTCATGCACAAACTTTTGTGATGCTTCCTGTCCAGTCACTTCAGCAAGAGTACCAATATAAGGCTGGTGTTTCTTTCCAATCTGTTTTAAAGTGTTATGAAAATGTAGTCATAAAAACATTTGGTGTATTTGGGTGCATTAGTATGTGTTGTAAGCATGGTATAGTGTTTGGGTTTTTTTTCTTGGCAGCACTAATAAATTATTACCACAAGAGGGGGACTTAGACTTTCGATTTGCAGGAAGTTTTTCCCAAGCAATGTAACGGTGGCTTGCAGGATGAACGTGGTAATTTTTATGGCTGGTATTGAAGATCATTTGTTTTAGATGACATCTGGGATAAAATTGTCATAATGAGGGCATAATTCTGCAGGTGTATGCACATATGCTTAGTTATAATCACCTGGAGACTTCTGCTGACAACAGTGAAGTTCCTTTTAGTTTAGCATAAATGCCAGGCTCTTAATTTAATTTACGCAAACAGAGCTTAATTTTGAAAGGGAAGGTAAGATAGAAACATATGATATTACCTGTAGTATCAGCCTCAAACCATCCAATGGGAGAACTGCAGTCTGTTTGGATTAACTTTTCTTCTGCTTTGTCATCAGGTTACAAATAAAATAACCCTGCGATTTTTCTCACAGCTCTCAGGGAGAACTTCACTTTACTTTCAATTTCGTCAGTTAAAATCCAGTGTTGTCAGTTCCTAGTTTTACCTAGAGTCTAGCGGTAATCTATTTCCTGCCCTTAAATGATTCTTCATGATGACTTGTTTGTTTGTTTTTTTAAGTTGTCAAAATTTTACTGTTGGATTGCTTTATCATAATGCATTTATTTGCAAGAGAAAGCTGAAGTTTTGAAGTTCACAAACAATAAATTGAGTTTTCATTCAAGTATGAAACTGCAAAAGGTTGCCAATTTGCAATGCAGTAATTCACCAGTAGGGAGTTTTGGATCCCACAAAATGGACTGGGAGAAATATTTCTTCGTAAATTTCTGGAGAACATATTTGTCACTTTTGAACATCTCTTTTTCTCTGGGTTTTTGACCAGTATAGTGCAATCTAGTTTTCCCTCCAAAAGTCATTATTAAAGTCTATGCATCAGTGCTTAAATAGCCTTATTCTTGGCAGTTTGTACTCTTTCAGTGAGGAAGCAAGACTGGTGTTACTAAATGTTCTGTGAAATGATCTTTTTTTCCTCCCTCCTGTTCCCATTACCACTGGCTGACTTTTAGTCTTAATGATTTGAAGTATTTCCTGAAGCCTCATGTGAGGTGTTTTTCATCTACTGTTTGCTTGGTTGTGTTAGTTTTTAACCTCTGCGTGAGGTAACAGGTCCTGGAAGCAATGTGTTTTAGAAATCAGTTAAACTTCATAGAATTTCTTGCTGTGTTTATGGTATTGTCATTCCTGATAAGGCTCGTGTTGCTCAGGATTTTTTTTTTTTAATTTGTGTGTGTTTTGTTTGAATATTTTTGGTTTTGTCTTTAAAGATTCCTAACATTGCAAAGAAGCTTGAAGATTTTAAGAAGGATGTGGAAGCTAAGAAGAAACCTCCCAGTGACAAGTCCTAAGAAAGCAATGTTACCCAGGTCACCTCTGTGTGCACATCAAGGATGCAATTTACCTTTCAGGCAACAAAGATCAAGTAGAGGGTTGGCATGGGAGATTGCTCCACCTTTAGTCTCCTAGAACTGGAATGTCCTTCTTCTGAAAGAACAGCCATGAACTTTTTCTGGGGTGGGCTTTCAAGGGTTTCAGATTTGGATTTGCAGCTGATATGTGGCTGGATAAGGTCATTTGTATTTTTTGTTATTGCTTTTCCTAGTATTTTGTAACCCATTTTTATGTGATCCAACTGGAGTCCTGTTAGCCCTGTTACTATGCGTACCTCACACTTTGTAATACCCTACTTCTTGGAATATTGCAAAAGAAATTAAATGCATCAAGAAGTAACTTTCAGGATTTCTTGTCATGTGTTGTGAACAGCAGTACTTCACCGTCCTTGTGATCTGTATTCGATTATTGGAGATGGGAAAGTTCATTTGTCAAACTCTGAACCTGGGGTGAAGGAAGGAGCTCCTGCTGTTTCCACTGTGTTAAACAATCACTACTAGCAGTGTAGACTTTAGGCTAACGTGGCTGATTTAAAAAACTGTAAAAGGCCGTTCACTTTAACCCATATTTCAAAATCATTGTTTCTTGTATTATTTTCTCTTATTTAAATCTTCTTGGTTGCTTAAGGATATCTCAAGTAATGGTGAGGGTGGGAGAGAGAATAGTTATCTTCCAGTGATAACTAGAGCATGTGGAGGTCAGCAGTTTATGTTATGAATCTAAAACATTGTTCTAAGTATGCTTTTTTTATGCTTCATGTTGTGGAGCAAGGGCTAGAGTTCAGTATTTCTATCAAATATGTCTGGTATGCCCGCTGCTTCCTCATTCCTGTGCTTTGTCTTCAGCCCATTGCCTCTGTATTTGGTTCAGTTGTCTACCATATGTTTTCTTAGGATTAGAACCACTTGTATGCTCTACCTCTTATTGTCTGTCCACTACACTGCTTTTCACACATTGCTACCACTAAAAAACCTGCTGTGTGAGGAAATGCACATCATATTGCAGCACTGTCTTCTTCTGTTTGAATGGAAAGCAAAGTCTTCATTTGGAAACCATAGTTTTGCACAAATTATGTTGCAAATGCTGAAGAAAATATTGCAGTAATTTGAATAGATGTGAGTTTTGTTTAATAAGTTGTTCAATTAAGGTAATTTACTTAACATTTCTGTTTTTCTGTAAAACAGGAGAGTTCTATCAAATCTGTAAGGTGACTTAAATCACTGAGTCTTCTTGACGGTCTTTAGCAGAATGTGAAAAAAAAATTCTATCTTCACAACTTTATATGCCACTCACAGTAAAATTAAAATGGACTCTGCTTTCACCTGCTTTACTGAAATTGGATTACTCTCCCTCTTTTAATTTCTAATTTTGAGGATAGGTACCAGAAAGATATTCTCCTTGCTTTTAGTAACAATGCCTGGTGAAGGACTGTTACAGACAAGTAGGAGGAACAAGCACAAAGAAGTACTCCTTCAGGCTTTTGATTAAAGCTTACCTAGAGTGTTTCTCCATCAGGGTTTTAGTTAAGATAAGGAGTGTGGCTTCAAAGTGAATAGTTCTTATACCATGCTTTCGTTCTTGTCAGAGAAAAACTATAGAGCACATGGACTAGATTCCTTTCAGAAGAGACTAAACCAGAAGATGTGCTTTGATCTCTAATGGGTGTTTAGTGCATGAGACAGGCCTAGAGACATTCAGAGGGAAAATGTCTCGAGCTTTAGGTATGGGCTATTTATCTTTGTAGACTCAGTGAACTGTGCTGCTTGAGATAAACATAGCCTGAAGGCTTTTAAGAACAAGTCTCCTCATGTACCCACTGTAATTTTCACCCTGTACCCCAAAGCCTTTAACTTGAACATGTCTGAGTGAATTCTAAGCTCAGGAGTTTTCACTAAATAAGAAAAGACATGTTTAGAGATTATTTTACACCAAAATTTTTCTTCCTTTTCCAGTTTGATTATGGCAGAGTCCTTCTACAATGGAGTCCTGCAATTGGGAAAAGTATTTCTCATGTATTTTCCTTAAAAAATATGTATCTAGATATACACAAGAAATATTTCACCTGTAAATTCCCATCCTTCCTTTCACCATTTGCCCTGAAATGCAGAGCTGACTTTAAAGCTTTCAGTCTTTGCTAATAAATATTTGACAAGTCAACCAATGTTAGTAGCTGTGCAACCAACGCTTCCTATAGTACACACTCAACACAAAGAAGATGAATGTTGACCAGCTAGCGTAAGTTATCAGAAATACACTTGGTGAATGGAGTTCACAAATAAAACACAGTGATATTTAGTTATTTCTGAATAGTAGTGTATGGTCTGGGCTTTTAAAGGGGTTGCCATTAGCATTCACAGAATTTAAACCGGACTGAAGGAAATGTCTTCCACACCAAAAAACTTCCATAGAGAGAGGCAGCACTGTGTAGCTGTTTTAATGCTTTCATTAATATGATGAACCTAGTTTCCTCCAGCTTCCCTTTGTTGTTTTTTTTGTTTCGCACTCTTCCCCCCCAATCTCTGTTCTGTTCTTTCTTTACTATACTTGAACAGACAATTAAGAAATACTGGCTCTGACCTAATCATATTTCTTTGTCATATAAAATTATGTTAGTGTTTAAAACTGAATTATTTCTTTATGTTCTTCCCTTTCTTTACGTTCTTCCCTTTCTTTACACTGAGATTAGAAGGGAAATATTACTCAAAATCTCTGTATTTGTTGCAAAACAAGACTGTGTTACTCTGAAAGTTTAATTTAGGGCTGAAACTTTCAGCTGAGAATTCCAAGCAGATGTTAGGATTTATTTCTTTTTCCTATCAGATATGAAGTGAACCAGTTACAACTGTAGAAGCAATATATGCTCCTTAATATTAAACACAAGACTCTGTAAAGTGTTTCACACTGTTTGCAACAATTTCCATTTTAGCTCAAGCTGTTCTTTTGTTCCGCATAGTAAGCTGGAGAGATGGATAACATTATAACACAATGCTTGTGGACTTTGCAACTACTATGTAACACATTTTCCCTAACTGATTGAACTGAGGCTATCCTAGGTGATACTAAAAGTTAATGTTATATTTCAGAGAGCAGACAGTCCAGAGACTGTTATCTTGTGATGGAAAATACTGCCCTAGAGCCCTTTATGACTATCTTCCATTGAATGCAGTAGAGTTGATACTGAAAATATACAAAATGCTAGATAGCAAAGCTGATTATTAGTTTACTGGTTACCAGAGCTCAAATGAAGATGGTAGATTTACCGTACAGAGCTTCACTAACAGGAATGCTTAGTGGTGTGATTTTATATAATAGAACCACAGCACTTGGTCCATTAATGTATGCTACAGTATGGCCATATGCCTCTTACACTGGGGAGCCCAGAACTGAATGTAGCAGTTCAGGTGTGTTTCACCAAAGTTAAGAGGGAAATGAACACCTCCTCCCTCAACCTGTGGAGGTTACTCTGCATAGTACAGCTCAGGGTGCTGTTGGCCTTTGCTAAAGGGCACATTGCTGATTCAGTCTCAACCTGTCAAAATTTATTTCCACCTAGTTGACTCCAGCTTGCGTTGATGTGTGAAATCATTCTTCCCTACACACAAGACTTCTCATTTCCCTTTGTTGAACTTCAAGAGATTGATGATTCATGTCAGTCCATTTCTTTGGCCTTTGAAGATCTTTCTGAATGACAGCACAGCCATCTTGTGCATCAACCACTCCTACCAATGGTGTATTGTCTACCTACTTGCAGAGAGTGCACTGTGTTCTGCTGTACAGGCCATTAATAGATATGCCAGTGTTCAAAAATTCAATATTGACCCTAGTATTTTCCCCTGGAGGATGCAGCTAGGGTATGGCCTCCAGCTGGACTTTTTGGTGCTGACCACAACCATTTAAAGTCAGCCAGTTTTTAATCCACTTTACCATTTGCTTGTCTTGTCCACACTTCCTCAATTTGTCTGTGAGGTTGTTCTGGAAGGCTACATCAAAACCCTTGCCAAACAACACCCATTCCTTTCCCCTCATCCACCAAGCCAGCGATTTTGTTGTACGAGTGCCTGGCTGGTCAGGCATCTTTCTCCCTTCATAAATTCACGCTGATTACTCTCAGTCATATTCTTCTCCTTCACATATTTGGAAATAGCTCCCAGGAGGATTTGTTCCAGTATCTTCCCAAGGACTGATGTGTGACTGACCAGCCTGTAGTTCTCCAAATCTTCCTTCCTGAAGACAGGATTGATGTTTGCTTTCTTCCAGTCATCAAAAGCCTCCCTGTATGACTATAACCTTTCAAAGACAACAGAGAGTGGCCTCACAATGACATTGACTAGCTCCCTCAGCACTTTTTTTGAAAGAAGGCCCTTCCCTCCTGATTTTATAACAAAAAAAAGTCCTCTATAAGCCTCCAAGATGAGGCTAATCAGGGCTATTAAGACATTCAAGGCCCTGGCATTGGCTTTCCTAACACCATCCAAGTCAGTTAAATCATTAGTGCCTCCAGCCACCTTCTGTAAAAATGGGTTACACTGCAGAAAAATTACTCAAGGATAGAGAAAAGTTTAATGAAGCCTACTCTTTTTCTTTATGTTTTTACATTAGGTAGCACCATTTATATGAGAAGCTTTTATTATTAATTCAGTGAAAGATACATAGCTCCTGTATTCAGGAGTAACTCAGAGTAATTTCTGGTTAATAAAGTAACATATTTGTGATCTGGTAGCACTGGACATTTCCCAGTAGTGATGCTGTGAGTTGTGGTGTCACTCCTGTGGTGCTGGCAGCTGTGTGCACCACCAGCTATTAGGACTCCTCTATGCATGCTTTCTTGGGGAGGTTTGTTATACATACTGAGCATCTGGAAATGTGCTTTGAAGGGCCCAGACTGCTGTTGGCCCAGATCGCAGATTGCCTTTAGATACCAGTGAAATTGAAATGTTGCAAAGGAAGAAATAGGAATTTTCAAAATTCATAAGGAGTTTGCTTCATAATCTTAGATTATGTTTGTGTTTACAGAAATGTAATTATGAATTGATATTCATATGTAAAAATAAATATCTGCTGTATGTGATGCAGAATTATTTTGACTATTAGGAAGTGATAGTGGATATTGGAGTGTATCATAACTGGTAAACTCAAGAGAAATTTCCCATACAGCTCTTTTTAGTTTTGCCTCAGAGGAACAAGAAAGAGGTACTTAGGTGCATTTGTTGCACTTCTCAGTGGCTTGTGATAACTTTTACTTCACAAAGTCCCAAACCAAGGTAATTTTTATTGGATTTGTACTGAGATAAAATAATTGTGGAGGATATTTTCTTTTTCATCTGAAATAGATGTTAATCATAGATGGTCAAGTTTGCTTTCTTGACAGATAAAACACACTGTCTTCAGAACAGATTTTCCTGCCAAAGTTAGTTCTCAATTTAGTCTTTAACACATCTGGAGTACACCTAAATACCCCATTCCTGTAAATCATCAGCTCAAACCATAACCACACTAGTAACTTCCCAATGCTGTGAGCTCAGACACTAAAGTAGAGCATACTATTAATCATCTATGCAAAACCAGGGATTCTATACATTTCTCTCACACTTTTTACAGCCTGTCTCTGACAACTGCATCTTTGGGATCGAAATACAACCCAAGTACTATGACACTAATCAATGTATAAAAAAAGAATATGAGGGCCTGTTTTAAATCCTATTGTTCACATTTTCTGCAAACCAGACAGAATTGAACAACCTATGTATAATCATTAAATTCAGTTATCCTCTACATTTTTTTCCCCTGAGAGATAAAACTACTCTATCAGCTAAAGAATGAAGAATTGCTTAGCGTAAACCACCTCAGTTTACTTCAGTGACATTTGTCATGTTTTATATCACTGTGGATATACAGATAGATATATATAGCCTTAATAGGACTCTAGTAAAAGTTAGTGTAAAACTGTAAGATGAAATATTATATTGCTACTAGTTAATGTAATTATACGTTTTGATACAAGTCATGAATTCTGGCCTGAAAGAAGGACTTCTGTTTTTAGGACGTGATGTATGTGCCAAATGTTGAAAGCATCTGGAAATCACCGAATTTGAAATCAGGCTTATCTCCCCTCTGAAGACATGTCTTCAGCTTTGGTTATTGGTAGAGACAAATCTGAAGCTGAGTGACAGTAGGCCATAAATTGCCAGTGAAAATTTCCCACTTCTTTGTCCACTTGCCATTTGTTTTAATAAACAAACAAACAAACAAACAAACAAACCATCAACAAAAAAACCCCAAACCTCCAGCAATCAGCACCCATTGCTGTCACACTGTGATACACAATTAGGCAGCTTGCCCAACCCTAAGCTTGTTGTTCACCTGCTACTGTTTCCCTTTGTGATGTTCAGACTCTGACAATAAATACTTTCTCATGTACTTTCTTAGGTTTTCAATGAAATGAAATCATACATGCATGTCTAAAGGCAGAAGCTGGTTGTGACACATGCACTGACTGATCTGATGTGGAAAAAGGGCCAATACAGTACACTTCCTTCCTGCAAATACCTGGTGCCAGGTGCCAGTGGCTGTGGGCATGGAGATGTGCTGAGGAGCACCAATACAGAAGAGGAGGCTGGTGGAGAAACTCCTTGTCCAAGTCCACTCCAAATTTCTCTTCAACAGTCTCATGAGACACAAACTATGCCAGAGAGAGACTCATGAAAGTGGTTTTGAGGAAAATATTGATAAAGGCATGCAGCACAGCCTGAAGCAGTTTCCATTTAGGTAGTGTTATTGATGGTCATCCTATTTGATTTGTGAGAAATCCTAGATCTACCTAAAGCTGATTGGCATACCAGCTGCTCCTCTCTCTTGTGAATGAGAATATCCCATGTTCATATCCCCTGGGGAAGGTGTGGGATAACAAGGCCTGATGGGAGCTGAGCTGAGCCAGAAATAAGTATTAGGAGAGTAGAGAGTGGTTTGTCACTGAGCAGTTAGGCAATTTGTAGATGGCATTGAATGAAGCGTGAAGTGAAAAGGATTAGAAGATGACTATGTAGTAAAAAGTGCAGAGCAACTTAAGCCTTGGGAAGAGAAAAAGCCAGAAAGAGTTTATTGGCAGGGGAAGAATGATTGAAATTAACTTTGAGGACTGTGAATAAAGCGATGTTCTTATTGTGCATGGGGCCACGGACCCTTGGTACTGCAGACACCTCCATGCACTGAAGTGCTGGTTCCTGGAGAAAGTTGCCCATGTTGGCAGACAGACATTGCGGCCTCTCTCTCCTGCTACAGAGTGTTTGGTACTGGATGCACCTTGCTTGTGGACTGCAGCTTGTGCCAGAAGGGAGGGTGGGTACCCACTGCATCAGAGTCTTTGCCTAGCAGCACCCACTTAATGGTAAGCAGGAAGACACACAAGGAGGGGAACTGCAGTGGTGAGGAGGATCTGGATTCCAAAGGCAGCCATGAGTTCTGTATGCTGTAGTCCAACAGAGCAGCAAGCACATGACAGGAGAAACAATTCAATTGCTGTGAACTGAGGAGGTGTGAAGAGTTAAAATTGAGGCTGAGATCTTGTTTCATGGATTAGGAGGGTATGGGGATTGTTCATCCTCCACCAACCTATGACCTCCTACTGCATATGTTTATTTCTAAGGCAGGTCCCTGGGATCACCCTGTTTTGACAGAAGCAGTAAACCAACACCTCCTGCTGTCTCCACACTACTTCCCTAAGGGCCCGATAGCATCTGAGAGGAAATATAGCCTATTTATAACCTCACTGAGCACCAGAATATGCAGTAGTGAATAATTTATTTTATTGACATTTTATTTTTGCAGAATAGACATTCATACTAACATCTAGAGTCTAGATTAGAAGTGGAAAGAATAAAAATCCATTAATTATGTATATAAAGAGTGGGATTACATGAGACCAAATCATCCTAACATAAAGCTTAAATGCATTGGCATTGAAGAAATGATTAAAACATCACATAATACAAGAGAAGTTTTGCTGAGTATCACAGAGATCCAGTCAGGAAAACAGGGCACTCACTTTCCAGATGATAAAGAGACTGGCTTTTTGGTCTGGTAGTTATTTGCTCTATGTCACTGTTTCCTACATTTGAAGTTCCTATTCTCTGGGCTGCTAGAGAGCAGGTGGGTGTGATGTTCAAGTAAATACATGAGAGGAGGAGATACCACAGCACCACTCCACTTAAGCCCTCTCCCTTCTTACTCACAGAGCAGCACTGAGTGCCATCTCAGATGAGATTGTACTTTTTCTGTCAGGGGAATCATTATGAGCATAACTATTTAACAAGCAGCCAAAGGGAAAGGACAGCAACAAGTTTGCTAGCTTGGTGAGATTTTGCTGGTCACAGTTTTCTCTGTTTGAAAAAGCTGCTACAGCAGTAGAATGATAAAGAAAAGAAGGTATTGACCAAAACTTTCTGCTTCTGAAACTATTCCTTCCAATGCAGAGATTGCAAGCACTGCAATACTGAAAATTTTATGCTATTGCCATGGAAAAAAAAATGTTCTTCTCTGGAGACTTCTACTTCCTAACTGTTTAGTGTTTTCTATTATCCCTTTGAAGTGCTGTAGCTGGTAGTTTGTAGCTGTATTTCCTTTCAGGCCATATGCATTAGCTGGCAAAGTGGTTTTTTTTCCACCACAGTGATGACTCACCTCAAAAGAAGAATAATAATTTGTCCTTAAAAGAAGTAGAATTAGAAAAGTCTGCGTTTGGGAATAAGACTCACACATCATTCACAGTAGGAGTCAAGGTAGGACCAAATATCCTACTGCTGAGTACATCCATGTATGTATACTTGTCTTCTTTCATTGGAGTCTTGTATCCCCTGTTTCATGAGTCCTGCATAATTGTTCTAGGGCAAAGCCATAGACAGAGAGTTTGGAGGTGAAGTTTCTTTCAGAGTTATGGTATTACAGGGAAAGCAACAACAGTGCAAATCTCGTCTCTCCTTTTAACTCACACAGATTTTCAGAACTGAAAACTTTATGCAGAAGACCTCCCTGTAGATTTTCTTCATGGTTTTGCTATGGATCCTGGTTCTATGTATACACAAATTTTCTCCTTTCTTTCATGTGTGCAAAGTAGGTTTAATATTTTGTCTCAACTTGCTTTGGTCTTGCACTTTTCCTTTGCTTTATCTTTTTCATTGGTATTATGTTTGTCTAGTGATGTTGCTGACGGCTGCCCAGGCTGGGAAAGTGTTCAGCTGGAAGAGTCTAATTCCCCAAGTATTTATTGCCACCATGACAACAGCAAGGCCAATCAGGTTTACACCCAAGCCAGCTTTCACCTACAAAAGCAAAATGCATCAGAGAATGATCAATGACAACTTGATCAAAAACAGTTAACATGGAAGAACAAAGGCGTTAGGGTGCATGTATACAGACTTAAACATACAGTGATAAAATGTGTGTACTGATTTATACAGCCAAACTAAGCACAGTATTGTGGGAGTATTAAGGAGTGATATACAATGTTTGATGCAGCTCATTGGAGAACAACTCAGTTTGTCACTTGAACTCCTCAATCAGATAATCATAATGGGGTGTTATACCACACATAGCAGGCTGGTAACTACACGACTTACTGTGGAGCTATGTAATAACTAATCTTTCACGCTCTCCTGTGCTTGTCTTAACAGGTCAATGCAAAAGATTGTGTATTCCTGTTCTTTCATACCTGCTTAGACCATTATATTAATGAAAAAATAAATATGAGAATTGCAGATATCCTAACAATAGATATGTAGATGTTCTTAACCTGCAGCTCAATCACACAACAGCAGACCAGATCAATATGACTTTACATTAGCACCAATATAATCATTATTATTGGCTTCTGGATGTGATTAGGACAAGGTGTTGAGGTTGCTTAAGCATGGGTTATGCTTGAAGCATACTCAGTCTCAAAACTTACCATATCTTTAATCTGGCAGTGCCCATAACTGTAGATAATGGCATTTGGAGGATTACCTACTGGTAGCATCACCGCAAATGAGATGCACATGGTGACAGGAATCAAGGTGTATAAAGGGTTGATAAGCAGGGTTTCTGACTGGAAGAGAGGAGAAATTTTACTTAAACAACAAAAGTCACTGCTCACAGTTGGAATGAAAGGACCAGCTCTGCTTTACATGAAGAAAATGAGATTCTGTGAATCTTGCCTCCCTAGTTTCTAAACCTAAATGTGGAATCGGTTTTGGTTGGTTGGCTTTTAGTGTAGGGTAGTGCTATAATTAGGAGGCGATCAGGCTCCAGGGATTTCTCTTGAGCCATTTCACACTGGGTGAGGGTGGAAATCGCTACTATTAGTCCCTCTTTATTCTTTCCTCCCACTTGTTCTCTGTGCTGTATCTTCTGGGCCTTAACAATGACTACCACTTCAAACTTCATCCAAGAAGAGTGACAACAGGTTGGCACAAAGAACTTACTTCCTTCAGTTGCTGAAGATACTAAGATCATTTAGCAAAGTCTTCCTGGGCGATGGTTAAGAAAACAAGTTTTTTGTGATCCAAACTTGCATGGCAAGATTGGCAGAAGATGATAGAATATTCTTTACAGTGGTCTATATAACTATTCTTCTATTGTAGCCTTCAGTGGTGGTGAAATTTTGCACTTTTGTTTGTGTTGCTATGGCCTAGTTTTATGTCAGAGGGAAAGGGAAGGATATTTACAAGACTAACTTCATTTTGGAGAGGGAAGCAAGGTCAGATTACCTCTACTGTTGAAAAAGGGACTGCTATAGGATGGAAGTTCAAACTACTAAAAGTAGATTACTGCTCTAAATTTCTCCTTAGCAAAGACTCTTTCTGCATGTAGCAGAAGTAAATTTGAACTCACAAACCATAAAAACATAATTACTTATTTCCATCCAACCATATCGTCACATTACCTTAGAGCTGTTCACATAACGTGCTTCGGTACAATCCATAAAACAATTATAATAGGGGAAAACAATTAATGGTCTGCATACTTGATAAGAAAAGCTTCACATTACTTAAAAAAAAAAGAAATAACACCACTTTCTGTAATTGCTGTTCTAATGTAGAATGCATTTTTTATCTCTACCCTCTGCCTTTGTCACCAGTCTCCTGATGTTTTCTGTCCCTTAGAAACATCTCTGTTTATCATTTCAGATGACAGTATACTTACCAAATCACACCCTTAAGCACATTTTAATCCGATAGAAAAGTCACTGCTAAAGTAATTTCTTACAAGTAGTGAGTGGATGACTACTATTTTGAATAAATTTCTTGATGCTAGAATGTGCTTTTGCCTGCTTAAGCTTATTAATTTTCCTAAACCCAAAGCAGAACTCTATCCTGGGAACCAAGGCTAGGTTACACATGACCAGAGCGCCAGTACCCCATGTCCTGAGACATTCCCACAATCCTGTCATGAAACAACAGACTAAAAATGTCAATGTTTTTACTCACCATACTACATAAAATAGGCAGAAAGATGGTTATGGTTGCTGGATTACTAACAAACTCTGTTACCAGGGACACCAAAATGCAGGCCAGTAGAGTTACAGCCCAGCAGGGAAGGCTGCTCAGGGAGAGCATTTGCCGACCAATCCACGTAGAGAGGCCAGAGGTCTGGAGACAGGACAGAAGCACAAGAATGACTAAATACTTAGTGTGTCAGAGAATCCCACTACCAAATAAACAGTGTCAATGCTTCCTGCCTTTCCTTGTGTTCAGTAAACTGGATTTCACAGCAGTCAGTAGAGCCCATAATATGATTTATCTAGCGAGATCTTGATTCAGTTGCCTAAAGAGGAATACCCAGTGGCAGCTGAGAGGTTCCCCCTGTGTCCTTTTAGATAGTTGAGAATGTGTGAGGTCTCCTTCAGATCCTGTGTCATATCTGCCTTACAGAAATATCTAGATATCCTAAAGCACCTGAAATCACAGATGTTTACATGATTGACTTGAGCCCTAACCATCTTTTGCTAGCTAAATAGCCATCTGTTGACGGCAGGGAGTAGGCACTAGGTCATGTGCAAACCTGAAAGTAACCATATTGTAAATCCAAATTGGGGAGCATATGAAATAGGACAAGAGGGAATGACCTCAAGCTCCTCCAGGGCAGGTTCAGGCTTGACATCAGGAAAAAATATTTCACAGACAGGGTCATTGGGCACTGGCAGAGACTGCTCAGGGAGGTGGTTGAGTCCGCTTCCCTGGAGGCATTTTAGGGATGGGTGGATGATGTGCTGAGGGACATGGTTTAGTGACTGATGGAAAGGAGAATAAAAATATAAATGAACACCTTGCATCCAGCTGCTAAGGCGTAACCTCCTCCAACCAACACTACAATCTCCCAGGGCATGGTCTTCTGGAAATCCTTCCAGGTAATGATGGGATCCAGTGTTTTGATGTCTGTTGACTTCTCACCATCCCCTATATCAAAATAAAGCAAGTATATGACCATTCCATTGGCCTTTTGCAAAGATCTTCACATTTTTCATACCAATAAGAATAGTGTAATACCAACAGGAACTTTCTTGAGAACTATCTGTGAGAGAGATGAAGAAGTGTATAACCTGTTTCTCTGATTATCTCAGCTTTAGAAAATGCAGCATATTGATATTAAAATGCCCTAACTCCTTCTTGACTGCTCTGTCAATGTATTTATAAACCCTTGTGTTCCATTCTACAGCTTTTTGAGTGACTGTGTTCTCTGTTGTGTATATGCAATCACAAATTATCTATAGACTATAAAGATGGAGTTACAATGGGATTATTTTCTCAAAAAAGGGGCATTTTGTCTCTCCATTAGGCCATGAAACTTGATAAAGAACATTTTATGCCCCTATATTTTATCTAAGGACACTATATTTTTAGATATCTGAGGTAGGAGCTAGAGAGTATCATTTTTCCTAAAAGCCTCATAATATATGTCAGTATGAAAAATAAACATATATACATACATTTGTAATGTCTGCATAAGATTCTATGCAGGCAATTATATTTTCATACAGGACTGCTGAAAGTCTGGCACAGCAAACTGTTCAACACCACTGAGCACTACTCAAACATGAAGGTAAAATAATTTGCATTATTATTATCAAGAAGACTGTGAAAGAAGCGTTGTGCAAAATTGGATCCTTGTTTGATATTTACAGATAACTTTTATGTTTATTTTATGACATTATCAATAATTTCTGCTGTGTAAGTCATGACTAAATTCTTTACTAGAATTTATCTTCATTCAGTTCTGCAAACACCTGCTTTACATTTCTCTGTATGGAACTCCATCTGAACCTTTCCTAAAACAGTCCTAAATTCTGGTAACTCTGTAAACAGAAGAGATAGTGGCCTCTGATAAAAAATCTATTTGTAATCTGGATGAGACAATAATACTTAAAATAACAAAATTAAGAGGGAGTTGATGTTGCTAACAGAGGAGGAACTGAATTCTGACCTTCCACAAAAAAAAAAATCTCTTCTTGGAGTATTTTATAGAGAACAGAAAAATGTCATTAAAGCCACTGGAAAAAACATTTCAGATCTTTTTCTTGCTGCACCATCCTCACCTTTTTCCCTTCTTCCAAAACATGGCTTTTTTGCTGGAATCAGGAAAAGGAGAAAACCAAGAAATACAGAGACAGTGGCATCAGTTCGGTATCCTTTCCTGGGGAAGAAATAGTGGGGTTGTCATAAAAAGGCACTANTACTACCAATCAGAAACATTCCAAAACAAAGTACATGGCTCCAAGCAAAGTGTTGCAAGTGCAGATGAAGTTTTATTTCTTCATCTGAAGTCTTATGAACAGCCCACTAGGAAAATGCATCTACATCAAGGATATAAATTGGATTTTTTCCCCCCATTTATTAAAGTTACTCCTGTAACCAATTTCAATCACTGCTAAACAATTTTTAACATTCTAGTGAAAAAAAAGAAATCCCTTTTGGTTTACAAATCTATTAACTCAGAGGTACAGAAAAACAGTGTGTTTGCTAGAAGCAAGAAACAGAAAACATATTCTAGGGAAAATCCATACCCTAATGATCCTTTAGAGACGAACAGTGGATAGGTTTTAAATTAAATGTTTAAAATTTATTCTGAAAAATAAAGAAAGTAATTTGAGAAGTGACAAAATCTAGAGATCCTCATGAAATTTCAGTATGATAAATTGGGTTTTTTTCTGTCAAAATCAGGATGAAAAACTGAGATAATTTAATGCAGTAGAAATGTAAATAAAATTTAAGTTCAAATCACTTATTATTTGATATGTATTGTAAAGTATGGCTACTGCTAAAATAATTTCTTTCAGCATCTTTTGAAATAAAAGAAAAATTATTCAGACACCATTATTTGCAATATTTAATTGAAATGGATATTTTCCCAATAAAATTAATCTTCAGAAAAAGTACAGATTTTATCAGAAATTATTATTTCAAAGTAAAACGGAAAAAGAAACATTTTAATTTGAATTATAGTTCCAATCTCTTCCAGTGACAGCTTCTCTATGAATGCACTAAAATGTTTCAACTGAAGAATCCATCTCTCCTATGTTTTTACATTTAGAATGTTTATTTTAGTGTCTCTACTTGCTTCACTCTGCTTACTGAGAAATAATACCATTTGCCAGCATGAGAACAGATGAAGTTTAAAAGCAAAAATCCTAGTTTTTTAATAAATACTTCATTTTTTACCACGTTGTTAAATGTGGTTGTAGGTGTTTTAAGGCTAAAAAATTATTGAAGAAAGTCAGAAAATGGAAGGCCATATTTCATAGAATCATAGAATAACCAGGTTGGAAGAGACCCACCAGATCATCAAGTCCAACCAATCCTATCAAACACAAAACCATGTCCCTCAGCACCTCATCCACCCAATGCCTTAAACACCTCCAGGGAAGGTGAATCAACCACCTCCCTGGGCAGCCTGTTCCAGTGACCAATGACCCTTTCTTTGCAGTTGTTTACAGAATTTCACTTACTTCTCAAAAAAAGATGACCATCCTGGTACAAAGCCAGGCTCACGAGTAAACCANTCCACAAAAAAAAAAATCTCTTCTTGGAGCATTTTATAGAGAACAGAAAAATGTCATTAAAGCCACTGGAAAAAACATTTCAGATCTTTTTCTTGCTGCACCATCCTCACCTTTTTCCCTTCTTCCAAAACATGGCTTTTTTGCTGGAATCAGGAAAAGGAGAAAACCAAGAAATACAGAGACAGTGGCATCAGTTCGGTATCCTTTCCTGGGGAAGAAATAGTGGGGTTGTCATAAAAAGGCACTATCAACCTCATCCACCCATGCCTTAAACACCTCCAGGGAAGGTGAATCAACCACCTCCTTGGGCAGCCTGTTCCAGTGACCAATGACCCTTTCTTTGCAGTTGTTTACAGAATTTCACTTACTTCTCAAAAAAAGATGACCATCCTGGTACAAAGCCAGGCTCACGAGTAAACCAGAGCAAGGTCATCAGAATGAAGAAAAATCCAGTTACCATCTCAGGATAGCTAGAAATAAAAAGATAGGAAAGGTATAAAAAAAAGCACCTGAAATTAAATCCAAAGTCTGTCTAAAATCTCAAGAGCAAATTCCAGAAACAAGAAAATAGAAATTGGTTCCAAAACAAGGAATAAAAAAAAAAACATTATGGAGAATAGAAGAGAAGATTAGTTTGAATTAAAGAATTCAACATTTGGCTTCCAGCTGAGAACCATCTAAACCCCATAAAAAAGAAAGGCTAAAAATATCCGTCTGTATTTTCAATTCAGTCATTCATGGGCAAGACTTGAAGGAAAATATTTATAAATGCTTGCTTTGTATTTGCATTATTATCTGATTAAATGTGTTAAGAAGGTAAAGCTTGTGTTACTATTCCACTGTAAACACTTTCTATTGCATTTTTTAAGAGTGGAAAGTGAAAGAGCAAATGGAAGTGTAAATTAGCACAGATTTTAAACACGTTGAATAAATATAAGGTGACTTGAGGATACTGAGTTTTCATTTAGGATAGATTTAAATTAGGTATGGTTTCATGCTTAGGCACAATCTGAACAACAATCTAGATTCAGAGTTGATTGTATTCAGCAGGTTGATTCATCAACATTTCAGCTGAAAAGCACAAAAATGTTTTGGAAAGAATGAATTTTATGAGGTATTATAACTTCTGAAAAATGAAACTCTTGCAAAATTAACTTTTATAAGAAACATTCCTTGGCACCATGGATGAAGATTATGATCAACATAGAGGGCTGGACATCTTGTGGCATGGGAGATTGCTACAGAGCCTTTGCTAACAGTAAACTTCCAACCACCAAAATGAGTATGTGCCTGAATTGGGAAAAGGGGCTCCTTTGCTGATTAAGTTCAAACCTTAACTGAGATGACCCTTGGACAGTGTAAACCTGAATCTTTCCTTTTATTTCCTTTTTCTTTAGAAGTAAATGAGTAAATAAATGCATGCTTGTAAAAAATACTTTGATGTTAGTTCTTTATTGCATTTAGTCTATTTCTATCCTGGAAATGAGGACGAGGAGAAAATTTAATAATAATTTAGATGAGCCAAAGGCAACATTAAGGGCAGTGTGAGAGGACAGTCTTCCTTAAAGAGTCAAAGTCCTGGGGAAGGCCAGTCTGTTTTACCTAATATTTCCCAGTTTCCTATATTCTTCTTGAATTCTTCTCTCTGACATTTCTTCCCGTTTGGTCTTCTTCTTTTTGCTTACAGAACAGGTCTCCTTAAAACTGAGGAAAATAGTACAGTAAAATTAGACAAGGTCATCACGTGAAAAAAAAAGTTATAAAAAAAGCTGTGCTGAGGATCCCAATATTTTTGACAACCTGTCTGCTTCTACTAATGCTAGACGTTTCTAAACCAGGCACAATTGGTGTAACAATGATGCCTCTGCCAGAGTCCAAAAGGTGAAAAGTGCCTGTACTTCTGCTAGGGACATGAAAGCACATTTCACATTTCATATCTGAATACATTTAAACATGCTATAAATGTATATGAAAATTAGGTGAAGTCCTTAGTTCATTCAGATTGCCTCCATATTATAGTGGAGCTTGGATATTCCTAATTGAATTCAAGGTATTTTCAGGCTTACGTTAACCTTTTCCTTTTATTCTTTCTAGTTTTCTTTTCTTTGTCATGCTTTGTGCTTGGAGCCATGGATTTCTGCTTTTCCACTCCAGCTGTACCCTCTGTCACACAGAGGTGCGTGGGGTGTGTTAAGAAACCTCTCTAGCTAAGCCAGCCTAAAACAGTCTGCAGCAGCAAGGACATCAGTGCCTGAGTACCATGGGAACACAGTGGCCTGCTTTTGTAGTTCCTGCTACTTTAATATCTGATTTGGCACCCCACTAAAGATCCATGCCATTGTACTGGCCAAACCATCTCTTTCCATGTACCTGGTTAAAACCAGATTCTCGAAGGAATTTGCATATGTCAAGATGCAGGCAGGCCCCGTATGGTTAGCAAAACATCTTAAACAGGCTTTTCATTTCACATATAAATAGGCATCTATGTGTACTTGCTTTTAGTGCACTTAGCATGTATAGGAATTCAAATTTCTTTGCAAATCTTGCTGTTAGACTCCAATAAAATCTACCAGCAGAAATGCAGCTGCAGGAAGAGAAGAGCTATAGGGGTTATAGTAGCCAGTTCTTGGGCAGTTCTATAGTAACAATTCTACCCTTAGCTCTGCTTTGCTGACAAAAATAATTTGGTGAGTCCCTTATCCTTCCCCTTTGAACTAGTCTAGAGCTAAAAAATGAGTCTGACACATTGTTCCAGCAAGGTCAAGTAAGAATAGATTGATGACACTGGTCTTCCTAGGAAAAGAACATTATGGGAATCCAGTAAATATTTATGAACTGGCACTAGGCAGCCCTTTCAATGTGTTTAAGTGTTTCTAAGCTTAGGAGGATGTGAAGGCAGAGCGTTTTAGCCAAGCTCCTAACATAATGTTATTTAATGAACTGCAGTGAACAGGAGTCAGAGATTAAGGAGGCTTGAAATCAAGTGATTACTTCTCAAAAAGTCAATAATTCTTCAGTCTCTGGTATTATTTAGAACAACATTAATCAACATGAGGTCTTGGATGCACTGTGGAATTTCAATGATATTTATTTTCTGAAAAAAAGTAATTAGGGGCCATGTTAGGGCCTTTTTCCTCTCAATATTAAAAAAAAAATATATAGAAGGACTTGTTTTAGCCTTTTAATATGGAATTACAAGACTCAGGAGACTGACTAAGAGAGTACCATGGAGCTATTCACCTTAAAATTATATCTTCAAATCTAGTCAAGGTCAGCAACAAGCAAAAGCCAACATTTTATTCATTATCTTATGTGAAATAAATAGGTGCTGTCAGTTCAGCTTACTTTTAAGAGTAAACTAAATTAAATTAAGGTCACTTTAATTCTGAATAAATGTGTCTGCAACACAATTTAATGCAGATCAACTAATCCACTCTAAATGTGCACATTTAGTCAATTTTCATTAACTCTGCTGAGTGCCCCTGCAAAGAGACTACATGGCACAAATGAACTAGGAGACTGAGCCTTGTTCTTATTTTGGGGCTGAAGGACTTACTGATATCAAAAGATATTAATATCTTAGGCTGTAAGTACTTTCCACTTTAAAGAGAAATATATATGGAACCTGTTTACCTTTAATTTTAAGTGATCTTACATTAATTTCGTTAAGTGAGGGGCAGATCTGAGAAGTAACTTGTTCACTTGCAGTTATTTGTGTCTTCATCTTTTAAGCTGTAATTTTCTAGAAGGACTTATAACAAAATTTTTGGTCCACAATGGGATCCTCATGGTCACAAGAGTTAAAAAAATCAATTGAATGCAGAGTAAGAATTTCCATCAGCAATATTTCACTCTCAAGCAGCAATACCACTACTGTCTGTACAGTGCAGTTAAGCAATAAGATTTCCTCCAATAGCTGTTGTGAAAAGAAGAAAGTTGTGCCTTAGTTTTTGTCATTTGCTACTGCAAACTTCTTTATGAGAAATGTTTTGGAGAGGCCACAGTTGCCTTGCTTTTTTAATCCATGTATCTTGAAGAATCTGCACTCACTTGCAACCCAAGAACAACCAATGCATCCAGAACCAAGTCAGGACCAACATGATGAGGGAGATGGGGAAACTGAACAAAAACCAGGTTCCAAAATTCACCACTTCAGCATCTGGGTAGTGGCTGTAGAGAATAAAAAAGGATGCACATGAGGTTAGAATAGTAAAAGGATGGGCACTGCCAAGGTGCATAGGTGTACACGCGTGTACCTGTACATATATTTTCATGGCATTATAGAAAAATTGCAATAGTATATATTTGCAAAAGCTGCATTGCATGTGCACAGTGAAATCAGTTACCAAAGAATTCCGATCTTTCATCATGCCTGAAAAATTGATGAGCCATATAGCACTATTAAGACCAGACGTTCCATGTTGCATAGCCAGCTTCCAAACCCCTTAGAAATACCAGGAGTGAAATTCTATTATTAAAACTCCTTTTAGGGCCAGCAGATTTAAGAACAATTTCACACAGAATCTCTTTGTATGCTTATTGTAGACCAAACAAATCATGACTACAGTCTGCTGGGCTCTGACAAAGATGTATGATATGGATATTTAATGGAACTGTTGTAACAGCAAGGTCTAACAGTCCCAAGTACTACTAGTGATGCCTCTACGTTTACTGTAAGAACTCATTTTCTAAGAACCCATAGAACAACTTGAACTTGATTTTATAACATTTCTTCTTTAGGTCTTTATTATTTACTTTTCCAAGGTGGCTGCTTCCTTCATGATAATCCATTTGTAAAATCAAAAGAAGTTTCTGGAGAAAATTAATTCTTACCACATGCTAACAAATTTTTATTTTGCATGGGAGAAAGACATGGATGTATATTAATTTAAGCTCCACCTTTTCAACCATTAACCAGTAGTAATAACATTGGAGTGGAGGAGGAGACAAAATTTCCTTCAAGGATACTGTCTTACAAGAGTGCCCTGGGGTAGTAAATAACCCACAGGGAAAGCCATGGAGATGATTATGACTCAACACCGCTCTCCCACAATCACAATATCACTTACTTGTTGAAGTGCTCTAAGAATATGAGGCTAGTGGAAGTCCCTATGATGGTTGTCAGTCCGCCAATAGTTGCTGCATAGGAGATACTCAGTGAGAGGCATTTACAGACCATGTGATCATGTCTGGTCTGATACCGATACTTAGTGCTCATACCCAGTTCTGTGGACTTAGGAGGCAGGACAAGTATCTGAGCCTGTGAGGGGATAAATTAGTCAGAGAAAGCAGGTGATCAGAACAGCAGTCCAGCTTGTTCTAATGCCACAGTAGTACTGGTCCCAGAGAAACAACAGGTTTGCGTAAGAGGGAGAAGTTTTTTCTTCGCAAGGATTAACTGGGATCAGAACTAGTCCAGGGACCTGAAATTGCCTGGTCTGTAGCAGAAATGTAGGACAAACAGTAATCGGACTTCTGGCTACAGTTTCAGCTAGCTCCAGTTCTGACTGGAATCTCAGTGGGGTACTAAAAGCCTTTGTGGGCTACAGGGGCTGGATGCCAGTACTGCAGCAGTAAGAATTCATAATCCTTGAGGCTTATGAGCAGCCACCAGACTAATGCTTGATGGACTTTTTGCACTTATACTGGCTCAAGGCCTCTAATTAGCAATGGAGTGCTAGGCATCTCAAAAATTACATGAAAAAGGCTGGGCAATATGGAAGAAAAAGCTACGGTAAACTATTGCTCCAAAATAAGTTTTCTTAGTAGTGACAGAAAGGTTTCCATGTTCATAAGTTAAATTGTTGTACAGGAGGAAAAAGTACAGTACTTTAAAGTTCTTCACATGCAACCCAAGGCTGTAATTTGGGATCAGGAAAAAGGCAGCAAATGGTTCAGATAAACAAATTTATTGATTTAGTTTACATAGTAAAATTAGTCATCATCCTGAGGGTACCCTGGCTAAAATCCCTGTAGGTTAAAAGTGAAGTGAGTAATTTTCTTACAAAATAACCACTGCATGTGTATAGGAAAGGGCATAAGAAGAAATTAAGTATCAGGAGCAGCCTATTAGCTTTTTTTTTGGAAACACACACTCAGATTCTTATGAATGTGAATGCAAATTAATTTGTTGATTTTAGTCTAATCTTTCCTGGATATCAATTTATTCCATTGAGATACTATGCAATTGTAATCCAAAGAGCAATCAGTTTTTGTACCCACTTAAGTAGAAATACTGGAATGGACTGATGTAATGGAAGATTTTGAGGGTGAATATTTGGTAAGACTAAAAGGAGGTGGATGCTAAGAGTGCCTAATGAAGTGACTGAAGAGATGAATGGTCCATGCCTGCTGCTGGTTTAGTTCTGAATAAGATGTTGTGTATTTGGGATTGTTGTTTTTGAGTGGGGCTGTTTTCGAAGGAGGCTTTGCAAAAATTGGATAGAACAGCCAAATAAGAAAGGAAACTTGTGATCACATTACTGAATGTAAAGCTAAATGAATTGTTCTACCCACTGGAAGAAGATCTTCTGAAAATACCTGTGCTGGGGGCATCTAAATGGGAGCAAGAACTTGTAAAGGGCCAAGCCATGACTGCTATAGGATGATGAAGATTGATTCTATGTAACACAGCTTGCAAGGAACAAATATGAAACAGTGCAGAGCAGGACATGTTCACATCTGTCTTTTCTCTCACCCTTGGGGTCTAACATCTCCTTACCTGAGGTAGGTGCTGCCCACTGCTCTTGGAATTCATTGTTCCGATAGGACTGGCTATCATGTGCACACCATTCATATTCTGTAGGGAGGCAAATGCCTTTGGATTAGCCTTTCTTTTGTTCCTAGGAGCACTTAGATTAAAAGTGATGATGCTTTGTAAATGTTATAGGTAGTAGGATTTGGGGAAAACAAGCAAACAAAACCTAACCAACCAACGAAAAACCCTAAAATTTCAGCCACAAATTTACATTGGGAAAAAAATAATTTAAGAAAAAACAACAACCTGATTTTATTTTAAAGTGATCTTAAAAGTCAAATTATGACATTTAGGTCTTTTCCATCTGCCATGTAGGAGGATCTAACCTATAACTTTGTGGTATGTGTAGGTTGCTCTAGTGACTGAGGTGTCTCAGCTGCAGAAGCTGGTAATACCTAGAGGTCATATCTGAGCTTGCTATGAACCTAAGGAATTGTTAGCTTGCTGACTGGATCTCAGGATCTCCAGCAGTAAGTACAACAAACACTACAGTGATAATATTCCCCAACTTGATGTGGGCTGACAGGTTAAATACAAAGCAGAACATTCTGCAATCCATGTTCTCTGCCAACAACCACTACTTGTTTGAAATAAGGGAAGCAACAGTTTGTTGCAGAGCTGTGTGGACTCTGCTATGATGTTTCCTGCATTAGAAGACAGCGTAGTTCAGAAGATACTTCCTATGACAATACCTTTGATTGCATCAAGGAGCTGAAGTCAGTAGTAGTAGTGCTAAAAACAAAGAAAGGAAAACATACTTTAAAAATGCCTGTACATCCAGCTCCCTCAGAAGGAATACATCTCTGGTAGAAGGGACAACATGTGTGGGATTGCTACTACCTACTGAAATGGTGAAGAACACCATTTATTAGTAACTCTTATGTGGTATCTTGGCCAGAAACGTGAGAGTCACCATTAAGCTTCACAGCTCTATATTTAGCTGTGTAGCAGTGGGGTTCCAACTCTATGAAAGAAAAAAATATATATTCCAGCTAGTATATATTGCATTCTAGGAATGGACTGTATTCACAGTGTAGTGAATCACTGTTAGTGTTGTCTTGTCCTACTCAATTGCTTTGTCTTCCAGCCTCTCCAAGGATACTTGTGAGCATCTAAATGTGCCACGTTAAAACCTTTGCAAAATCTGTCCTGTGTGACATGGGGACCATATTAACACTCTACTGAATTTCTACTTTGACATTGAAAACAGATTTAATTCCAGAAGATGTCCTACTTTTATCATTAAATTTAAAGTTTTTATTTCAAGTAATAGTATTTTAAGAGTAGTTCTGTCATGA
>WAAB01007208.1:38838-80696 GCA_013389865.1 Piaya cayana
TATATTGCACAGAAAATATGGCTGGGATAAAAATAGATAACAGCAGAAGGGATATTGAAGAACCCATTAATCTCCAGATTAATGAGAAAATTATTTAGATCTTGCAAACTAGTGTAAAGTCATGAACTTGTGCTTTTTGAATGACACTGTTTGTTTTAAAGTAATTATTAAAGGTATAACAAGATCTTTTCTCTCTTTCATTTTGAACAATTGTGAATAAAATAAAGGGATCTCATGAAGGCATTGTGTAATTTATTCTCACACTTTATAAGAAGATGCTCCTCAGGATTTAGCCTATAACATAGTTTGAGGACAATGACTTCGTGTATTCTACTGAGTATCTTGTAATCTGATAATTTGACAAAGATATTAGTAATTTACTTGATTTGCCCTTTTCATATTACTAGATTTTACCCCAAATGGAGACATTGTTGAAACCACTAGTGTTTCAAACTTCTGAAGAACTTTACAGGTTTTTTTCAGGGGGAGGAGGGGTGGGGTTTGTTGGTTGTGTGTCCCCCAACTCTCTTTTGAATGCTCTTGACTGTTCAGTCTTTCTTAGGAATCCTCTATAAGAGTTTCCCCCCTAGATATGGCTTGTGGGCACTTGGATCCTCTCCATCACTGTTCCTTCAGGGAAACAGAAATCAAAATCTGTGGACAGTTGTCTCTTATATAGCACAAACATAGAGTTCAAAAGAAGATCTTTCAAACCATGAGAAGCATTTTTCTTCTCTCTAAAACAGTCACAGTATTAAAAAGCAAATGAATCCTAAGAAACCTTAGTGAGATCTAGACCATTACATTAATCTTATCTCTCATATAAGCCTTCCTTGTCGGTCACATCTAAAACATTCACTTGTAAGCTTCTGCTTGCCCTTCCTGGCTCTATTCCTGCTTTCATCTCATTGCAACAGGGCTCAAATCTCCAGTTGTGATGTACAGGGTTCATTCTTACTCCTCATTGATGAAGATAAGCTCCAGTGAAGGTTGGCCATGCTTTTCGCTGAGACCTGAAATGAAGGAAGAGAAAGCAGCCCTTGGGGTAAGAACTGAGTTGAGCCCTAGGGCCACAGCACTAAATGTGGAGAAGCTACTGCAAACAAAATATTGTCTAAATCCACTGAGCCTCATGCAGCATTTCATTGTGTCATATTGTTCTGATCACATGCCTCTGTCAATTAAAAGACTACCATACCTATGCATAATAGGCAAAGTTAGAGGGCATCATTTTCAGCCTGGAATCTGAACTGGAAGAAAAAAGATTATTTTGTTCCCAAATTCTTTCTTTCTGGGAAGGAATAAATGAAATTAACCTTAGTGTTCTAATTTCTTTTTTGGGACTCCTACTCTGACCTGGGTGGTCTGGAAGGGCAGGGCTAGAATGGGCAAGTATGGGATTGCCATAGAGCACACTTTTGCATTTCTTCTACATTTTGTCGTCTTTCTCCTCAGAGGTTTCCTTCCAACTCTGTAAAATCCTATGACTTAAGATTTTATGGCACATAAACTCAAGTACATGCCCTAATTCAACATAAATATTTTCCCTATTCCAGTTCTCGCATCACATTTTGAAATTTTACTTTGTTTTTTTAAAAGAAATATCACAGTAAAAAATAAAGAGCATGGATCAATGTCCTTGGTGTCAAAGCTCAGACAGTTCTGACCTTGATAGAATTTGAAAAATTTATATCAACGAGTTTGTGTACTTATGAACAAATGAGAGAAGAATGACCAATATTGACAAATACCTATTGCCTCGTTTTCTTCAATAATGGTGCTGCCTGCAGTACTGATGACTTCATGCTCTTCCTCAGCATTCACTAGCTCCTGGAGCACTGCCTCCACGATTGGCATCACCATGGCTGTGGTGGATGTGTTGGAAAGCCACATGGAAAGCACCGTGGTGCAACACATAAAGCAAAGAAGCAACCTGGAGTACAACACAGGGAAACCTTCTTGAGGCACTTTCAGAATTATTAAAGCCTCCATGCCTGGCATTTTTGTTAGTCAACTGAGAACTACATAGGGTCGTTTTCTGTTTGTGGCTGCCAAAATATCATGTTGTGTGTAAATAAAATTCTGCCTTGTGCTGAGAACTGCTGTAGGACCATGTATAACTGGAAAACATTGGCTCGCCTATGTGAAAATTAACATGTGACATGAGAAACAGGGATTTTCAGCATATCCAGGATTTAAGCATCTTTTTGTGTTTGCTAAATAACAAGCAAAGAAGGACCAGAGAGACCAAAATCAGTATCAGTAAAAAATAGAAAGCAAAGGGACAAGTCGAGGAGTAGGTGGCAGAAAGAGGATGAGAAAATTTGTGAGCTTTCAAACTCTGAAAGGAAAAGTGAGTAGGAAAAAAGCTTTTGCCCACAGATAGAAAAGTAGCAGTTGTTATTTGCGTATCTAAGCTGCTGCTGTCAGCCTCAGACTACTCTGAAGTCAAAGGTTCACTCACATGCCTGGCTTTGCTCCAGCCATCATGACCATACGCAGGGCAATTCGCTTGTGGAGATTCCACTTTTCTACAGAAGCTGCCACACAAATCACACCCATCAGGAGCAAAGTTGTATTCTTGAAGTATTCGGCAGCCACCTACATTAAGGGCAAGGGGTAAATTACCAGTTAAAAATGTAGTAACTACCATATGCAGCAAGCAAGCTGAATGAGAAGTAGTATGGTATTGTTGATTTCTACACTCTCTCCAAAGAAACAATGACAGAAAGCTGAAGAAAATTAAGAAATCATAAGTCAGAATGTTATTTTTAATCTCTCTCGTGTTATGCTTACAAGCAACCTAGTTGTTAGTAGATTTCTGAGCTTTGAAGAGATCAAGAGAAATTTTACTTCTTTGAGGAAGATGTTCACTGCCTGCAGTTAATCATATTCAGCTAGGCCCAAATTGAAACAGCCACAGACAAACCTCTGCACTGAAGGCAGCTAATTCATGCTCTTCACCTGCTTTTTCATTCTAGAGATGCCATTGTCTCTCTTGTTTGTATTTATTTTGTCTGGTTCAATTGTTGGGCAAAATGTGACAACCTCTTCAGGAAAAGATTTAGAGACACGTGCTCTGCTTGCAATAAAGAAAGGTTGGGTTATTGCTGTGATGATTCACAAAGGCTGTGTATCCTTTCCTTTCACAATGGAAATCCATCTCCATTGTATCAGGAAAATAGGGCAAAGTTTAAAAAAAGAAAACTTGATTTAAATGAGGATCAGAAAAATTCATCAACTGGGTCCCCTGAAGTAGCATTCTTGAACGCGTGGCTTGCTAAGATATGAGAATGTGTTCTGTGAAGTGACTGCAAAAATAATAATGAAGCAAATCAAAACATTCTCTTGCTTGGGCATGAAATCAAACAAAGTGGGAGAAAATTAAAGTTATGAACAGATGCTTGGAATATACTTAAATTTTTCACTTCGTTCTGATGCAAAACTTCCCAAGCTGTTGTTGGAATATTTTTCCCCAAACATAGTTACTTCACTTTAAAACTATTCCTCTAATCAAATATAGATGCCAGCATTTTAAAACAATTAAAATCATCAGAAGTAGTATTTATTCCATTGTTCTTAGTTATACTGATGTTCCTCCATAAATGCGCAACGATGACACTAACCATATTTTGTGAAAGCTGTAGCAAGTTATGTATTTAATTATACATATTTAACAAATCCACACAGTGACCTAAATAGGCTTGGCCATCACAAGTGTGCTAGAACATTTAAATATCACTTTTTAGGCTTTCTTCCACCAGGTTCTTTCTCATTAACTTTCCTTATTTTCCTGCTACCTTGTTAAAAAGGATCTTGAATCCATCAACCCAGTAGCACAAACAATCTGCTCTTTTCGTTTATCCCTTTCACAGTCATTTTTAAGAAACAAGCAAATCCTAATATTCTTATTACACATGTACACATATAGAAGACACTGGCTTATGTTCTTAAGCCCCTGTGAGCTATTTGTAGTGTAAACTGCTAGGCAAGATTCCTCAATTTCTATGGCACTCCAGAGCAGCAGACTGGAAATATTGCAGCATCACCACAATTGTTTACTTTAAAAGATGGAGTTTTATTTCTGTTCCTAAAGTAAATAATATGCTCTCTGCAGTAGTCACACTGTCATTTAATTTGATATTACCCTGAATTTCTGACAGGTTGCTATTAAATTTTCCTTTGCCAGTATGCTGCAGAATTTTGTAATGAAAATGCATAACTACTTTAGCTTTATGGTAAGAAAAAAATTACTGAAAATATTTAACTGTGTTGGTATGGAAATGTACCTGATTATATTACACAGTTGTTAAACTACTGGGAAAAATAAGGCAGGTCATAAAACTCTTGGTTTGTGCTTGGCTCCATCTATTTATGGACATGCCCAGTGCCAGACTGTATTAGAAATTCAACAATTTTATGATTGCTATATATTCTTCTGTGTTGTTACCTGTATTTCTAGTCGTTATAAATGAAGTGTGATGCCCTCTCACCCCTCAAAAAAGACAGAAAAAAAACCCAGGAAAAAAGAAACTGTAGATGAAATGAGATGAATTCATGGCATATTGTGAAAGAAAAAAAATATTTACCAAAAACTAAAGTAAGAAAATTCAGAACTGATAAAAGAGCCTTTTTTGTACAGCTACTATGATGCCTTAGAACTCACGGCAATAAGTCATTACTAGGATTTAGTATTAAGAACTAAAGCTTGGAAAAAAGTCTAGACATGCACCTGCATAACAGAATTATCTAGTCTTATAGAGTAAATTGTAACTGGTTTTAGAATATATAGCCTCATACTTTGTACATTATCTATAATAAAGATAGCTGGAATGAAACTTTACAGTTTATTCCATAGCTGTTGTTCACGTGATTTTGGAGGAGAGATAGGACCCTTTGATGCAATAGGTTTTGCGAATTGTTTGTGATGCAGTAGCTGGCAGACTGGACACAGAATGGCTAATACAGCCATTTTTTAATCTGTCTTCAGCAGAAGAAAGAACTGGTCTGCTTGTCACACATTTCAAGATGTACATGTCTTCTTCCTACACCTCTTAATCTTGCCAGTCCACTAAGATTAGCTATATTCAAATAATTAACTGTGAGTAAGATTACATGATAAAATAGTGCACACTTGTCTGACCTCACTGGACTTCATGACTCCAAAAAGCGGGTATAGGAAAGCAGGAACTAAGGCTGCTGCACCAAGAGGAACTGCTTCAGAGACCCAGTATACAGCCGTCACTATCAGCACGTAAGCACATGAGGCTTCCTGTAGAAAGACAGCACAGAGGTTACATCTTAATGACCCACAGTGAAAGCCTTGTGAACACATTCATACAACTCACCAGTCTGAGATTGCCTGGGCATTAAAAAAAAAAACAAAACCTCGAGGAGAACTGTGTAAGGATCTCATAACATGAGATTTAGGCTAGTCATTAGGAAAANCAGCTGTTTGCTTGTGAAATGTAGGTTACCATTTGAAAAAAACAGTTCTAGAAGATGATGCAAATGAAAGTTTCCATATACAAACTAGGGTAAAACATTGGGATATATGCATTTATCAGCAAAATAATGGTTCCAAATGCATTTACAGGTTTGTTTGATGTACATAATCCAATATTTACCAAACATTCAATCATGACTCCTCAGACTGGGCCTGTGGAGCTGGTATTTCTGCACAGCTTTCTCTTCAATATAGGACAAGAACTCGTATTTTTCAGGATCAGATTAGAATATTTATATTTGCCAGAGTATGGATAAAACTGCATTGTGGCTCTTTTTGGAAATACTCTGAAAGACTGCTTATTTCAAACAATGTGCAAACCTACTTTTTTTGTCAGTTGATTTTATTTTCTCAGGTAATTTCCATAGACAACTGGAAGAAGACCACAAACATGACGATCTTAGAGGCAATGGGTTGACAGTGTTAATCAACTGGATTTGCTGCTGTCTAAGGTTCTGGTAGAGAAAGCTGCATTGACATTCTGCTGAGCACCCATGGAGAGTTTCTATATGATGGAGAAAGATGCTATCTGCTGAATATTTTTACAGGAAAACACAGCTAGCCCACACAAGTCTTCTGGTCCATTTTTTATATAGATATGTCTTTATTTATGGCATTCAGTAGAGTTCTCCTTGGATTCACTTTGTTATGCTTAGAAACTGAAGGATATTTCCTATAATAATTACAGAAGTTACCCTCAGGTAACTATCCTCAGGAAAATTTTTCCTTTCCTCTTCTCAAATTTTCAGACAGCTGCTATATTGGGCCTAACTGACAGTTCTATGAAAGCTAGTAGGTCTGCATGGATTTACACCAGCTATAAATCTACCTGTTCTTAGTTATTCACTGGATGTTCTGTATGAACGTATCAAGTTGCATGGATTCACAGCTCACAAAGGCCATTGCTTAGAATGTTCTCTGTTCACAAATCCTATTTGAATATGTTAAAATATAATTTCATTAATTTTGTTTCCTGACTGGATGACTCCCTAATTGAGCAGCTTTCAAGCAGTCACAGAAGCAATTTCCCTAGATTCTGTGCAAGTCAGTGAATACGTATTTCAGTTTATTTTTTTTGCAATCAGTTTTGTGGACAAGGTGGTAAAGTTGAAAGTAAGACCACACAAGGATGTGCATTCAATGGAATGAAACAATAAATTGTATTTAAATTCATGTTTGTACATGGGTTTTTTTACATTACCCCTAACAAAGAGCCAAAATCTGCTCTTTCTCTCTTTTTTTTTTTTAGTAGAGCTTATAGTAAAAACAAGCAGAACACTGCCCAGAATAAAAATTAAGATAGATAGATAGATAACTATGTACCATTTCCTTTACTTGCTTAAAAATTTCAGATAAGCTTATTCAGAAGCTATGATTTGAATTAGCTGTTAAACCTTGCTCTGGTTCCTATTTCAGAGAAGTGTAACATTGTTCTGATTCAAGGAAGCAAGGCCACAGAAATAACTGAAACAAGGTTACTGGGAAAAAGAATTTCCTTGAATCAGATAAACTCCAATTACTTTAGAGACTATAAAGAGCATCTGAAAGGTTATTGGAGAAATTTAGTTCTAGATTGCTTATTTATAGATGGACAAGTACTTCGAAGCACATAAAAATATGTGTGTTTTTTCTTCCTTAACTGTTATAGAAGAGGGGTTAAGGTATTAAGCTCTCTAGTACAGGTTTCGTTAGTCCTCTATGATGAGATCCTTCAGCAAAATATTAAAAGAAAAGAATTGTGTTGAAATTGTGTCTTCATTGCTACCAAAAGAAAAATACAAAAGAGGCTAGAGAAGGTTGGTTTAAAATGTATGACATCGAAGGTTTTTTTTAATATTCATGGATTCTGAAGCATGTATTTTATAAAATGGAATTGTTATGCTGTTTGAAACTCCAAAGACTGATGTTTGGTTTGTAATAACTTCAAGTGATTATTCAGTAAAAAAACCAAACAAATAATATTGACTTAAAAATGGAAACGATTTAAAAAGTGAGATGACAGGCATTAGAGCGTTTTAGTACCATCAGCTAGGAAGGTAAAACTATTTTAGACGTGAGTAATGAAGCTGATGGATTGGTTCTTAAACATTAACCATCTTGCTGCTCAGTCACTTCTAACCACATTAAGCGTCATGGTTAATATTCCACAGAGAGCAGAGCATAGGGTCATTTTTTGTGACCTATTGACTAATTATATGACATATTTTTTGTTTTTTAACTCATTAGTTTCTGGTAACTAATTAATCTGTTTGCATGGGCTCTGTATGACACCTAGCAGTTGTCTGAGGAGAAAAATGCCTTTTAATGAAAAAGCATTAACTTTTATTTTAAAGTAGTGCAGACATAAGATCCAAGAGATAAGTTTTACTAAAATTCATGAAATAAATATAATCGTGATCTGAATCCAAACTATTTTCTCCCTCCAAAAATATACTTCTCCTTAATTTCTTTGAGAATAGATTGCTCTTTTCTATTACATTGCTGTGCGTAGCAATAAAGTAGACTAGACTGGTAGTGGAAATGGAATAGGACAAAGGGAAATTGCACTTCTATCAAAACATAGCTGTGATGGGCACTGAGTCTTTATGTTTCCATTACACAAAGCGGCTAATCAGTCTACACCTGGTTGTAATAAGTTTACAAACAAAACAAAAATAAAGTACATTTTTAAATGGCATAAAGCTGAGTGGCAAGTACTGGGAAAGACAAGTTTTATAATCTCCACTAAAAACTTAATCAGCTTGTCTACCAACTTCATTTATTTTTTCAGTGCTTTAAATCAGCTCATTTCCAAGAGAAACCATATCAATCTCTACTAGTTAATGGAACTGAAGTTGTATATTTAATTAAATGTTACCAGAGATACTAAGTACTGGACTGAAGTGGTGGCTGTGCAATTTTAAGTCTTTTACCTTTCTCACTTCTTGTTGTACTGTTGAAAGATACTGTTAAGCCCACCTCAGGGCTTCAAGCAGGGAACAGAAAAATATATAATGGCTGGAGAGACTACTACCTGTCTTCAGTCAGCCCCTTAGGGGAAAAGAAAAGAGGAAAAGAAAGGAAGCCATGGCTAAAAATTCCACAATAATGGTCACACCTACAGCTTTTGTAACTAAAACATCTGAGGATCTCAGAGTGATAAAAAAGAAATCCTGTGTTGGAGGTTCTCCCACTTATGGATGTGCATTGCATACCTTTCATGTAGGCATGTGGTTAAGTTGTGCAAAAAAGAGGTAGTCTAGCCTCTGTACTATCATCTTTGAGCTGATGGGATCACATTATAATTCTCTCCCATCAGCTTGTCTAAATAAAAACAAAGGTGAATGAAAGTATGCCATCTGTGGCTGTTCAGAACATGATCTGAGCTTTAGGGTCCATTCTGTTGATTTAGCATGTCAGCGTGTCAGTGTCACCTGATGCTGCAGGTCTCACAGCTTGAAGCAACTCATGCTGACTTGCGAGGACTCATCCATGTGTCCTTGATTGGATTCAATGTGGCCACAGGAACAGTGGTCACAGGATCAGTGATCACAGGAGACTGTGTCCACAAATGACTGAATTCATGTGAGATACTTTATGGTATCACCGATGGCTTTACGGAAAAAAAGAAGATAATTCGAAGAAAAAGAAAGAGGTGAAAATGCTTACATGTCATTATTAGTGATGAGGGAAATAAGGACAGGGCTAAAGAGATGCATGGTTTATTAAGCACATGAAGCTTTTTTCTGTATGCATGATGGCCTGAAAGGCACTTAGTCATGCCTCAAACTTGCTGTAAAAGTCATAGTGAAGATATAAACTTTGGAAAGACAAGAAGAAATAAAACAAATTTTCTCAGGTTTATTTTCTACCCAACAATTTTTTTCTCACAAAAAAAAAAAAAAAANAAAGTAATTACTACACTAAACCATCTGAATATCTGGTCTAGATGTTTTCTTAACATCATTATAAACATTTGTCCAACTCTGGGTCAGATCTGCAACAGTAGTTTACCATCTGTGGCCACCCATGTCTGTATAAAGTGTATGCAAAATGTCATCTGAAAGCTTTTCATATCACTTTGCTGTAAAGAAACACCATGAGGTGCAGAATAATAACGCAGAGGAGATTGTACTGTAAAACAGCAATTCTTGCAGCAATGCTGTCAGTGAACTTCTGTTTCAGCACAGATTTGATGGATGCTATTACATTCCCTTGGATATTAAAGATTCTCCTTATTGCATCCTGTGCCTCTGAATCCAATAGGGAGCAAACATGACTGACAAATTTTAGTGCAATGAATGTCACATTCCCATGGAGAGGATCTCAAGGGGCATACAGCATGCTACAGTTAGAGTGTGGTATGGATGTGTCAAGGAGTATCTGTTCTTATGCCACCCCTCCAGTGACACTGGGAGAGATTAAGCCTTTTTATTAAACAAACTTCTGTGGGAATCATGAACCCTGCTGTTCTCTGAAGAAAGTGAAATTGTCTGTCATTCATCCCCTCTCTCAGAGATGCAAAACTGCTATAAGACACAGCCAAGAAATACATTGCAGTTCAGAGCAGGAATCATAGAATGATAGAATAAGCAGGTTGGAAGAGACCCACCAGATAAATCGAGTCCAGCCATTCCTATCAAACATTAAACCATGCCNGGCTCAAATCTACCCTAGTGGGGCTAGAGGCCATTTCCTCTTGTCCTGTCCCCTGTCACTTGGGAGAAGAGCCCATCTCCCTTCTCTCCACAACCTCCCCTCAGGTAGGAAAACTCATTTGAAGTGCAACATAAAGTTCAGTGGTTCAGGAACATTTCCCTTCTATGAATTCTGTTTTTCTTTCCAAACAAAACACTACAGTTTGATTTTTGAAAACTGCTATACAATTCTAATCCTTTGCATTTCTATTTGATAAAAATAGTAGTATTTATGAATATTCTAATTACTAGAAGGAAAAATTAATCTTTAGCAGGCTAGAGGAAGGAATGGAAATTGCTGCACTGTTTGGCCAGATTTCTACCTAGGACTATAAAAGCGCCAACTGCAGGATTTTTAATACATTGCAAATTTTGAGAAGTTAAACATCACTGTCTATAAGTTAGGAAAACACTGTTATATTATGGTTTATAGTTGCATAGATGTGCATAGAAAAAACTTAGCCATATGCACAAGGGTACTCAGTAGCTCAAAACCAGTGTCAGGAGCGCAACTGCATTCACTCCTATTACGTGGGCTGTGTGTTAATCATGTACTATTCTCTTCTTTGTATTGTTGTGTATGTCTCTGAGTCATCTTATGAGCTAATGCCAGAGCTTCAGTGTTTCAGCAGAGATAATCACACCTGCTTTAGTCTAGTCAGTGCCGTGCTAGGTCATAATTGCCTGTCTCAGAGTCCTAGCTCCTGCCTTGCTTGAATTGTTACCCTATAAATGCACACTAAATGAAAGTTCCTCCCTACATACCGATTACTAAAAAGTAATGACATTAGATAGTTTAAAGATATCTTTTTTTTAATAGAAAGTTTTATGTATTTGTGCATTCTATTCCTCCTTCTATGTACACATTTCTGTCAACAAAGAAGAGATGCAATATTTCTGCTTTAAAGTGGTGCTTCATTAGCCTCATCTCATTCTTCATCTCTGCTTGTGACACAACTCAAGGTATCTCAGGTTCTTATAGTGACCACTTCCCAGCCCTTCAAATTTGAGTCCTTGTTTTGTTCTAAGAGCTGAGCTTTTCTTTTTGCAGACTGCAGACTTATCCAGCATGACTACCTACGGCACTCAGACTTCGTTAGAAAGAAAATTAAAATGTACTTACACTGCTGGAATATAAGAGAGGCAGGGGAAGCAGCAGAATTGGAATGAGGACAACAAGCAAGAGGTTTCTGGATGGGAGAATCTCCTTCATTGTTGCCATACTCTTACTTTCTGACAGCTTTCTTCTCCTTGAGTTTCTTCTTTTATTCCTCAGGTACTCCAACTTCCACTCCAAGTTTTCCTTCACCTGTGTCTCAATTTCCTTCACAGGTCTCTCACAGCCTCATTTCTCATCCCCACCCAGCCACCTAAAATAGATTTCTTAATTTATTTATTCTTCAGTCTGTTGTTTTGAAAAGATTTTTCAATTAAATTCACAGTCAGTTTAAGTAGGGCTCATCGGTACATCTAAATTATTGTCAGACCATAACATGCAGAGGTTTGAAAGCTGGAGCATAGTGATCTTTTGACATTTTTTCTTTTTAATTCAGAATCACAGGTGTAGCGTTGTATCTTTATCCCCATGTTCTGGAAAGTTTTTCTTCCATCATCCAGCAAAGTAATTCCTGTTCTCATAAATCAGGTAATACATATTTCAGGCTGCTGCTTTTTCTCCTGTTTGATAGTCTGAATATCTCAAATACAGGTTTCTTTTTTTCTGGAAAATTATTGAAAGCAACAATTTATTGTTCAATGCACAGGAGCAAAAATGCAGGAATTCCTTCTCACAAAAAAAAAATTACACCGTCCGCAGCTCCTTCAGGTTTTGTATCATTGCTACAGTTTTGGCTTCTACTTTGTAGCTGCCTTTACCCTACTTTTGCCCTGAGTTTGGAATTCACAGGGCAGCAATTCCAACACAGATTATACTTGATCTTGAGATAAAAACTTGTTAAAAACCTTCGTGCAACTCTAATTCTCCAATAAGGACTACAGAAGGCAGCAGTTGCTCCACCTATTAGCCAACACCCTGTCAGAACACTTGAGAAAATCAGCAGCCTCCTCTTTCTGACATGCACACAAACACAAACCCTCTTTTTTTTTTTAACTTGCTGAACAGTTTGTTACCATTTCAGGGTCCAAGTACTGATAATAAATAAATAAATAACAGTATATTTTGTCTTTCATGTTTCTGCCACCCTGATCCATGAACGTCACTTATTCATAAGCACAGGCTGAACTCTGTGCGGATTCGTGTGCCCTCGGTAACAGCAGGATCCAGAATCAAAAAAGAATTTTCAGGCTTTCTACTCTAGTTCTCCAGGGAAGAAACATTTCTACAATTCTGCCATTATTAATTTTCTGGGACAGAAAGTACAGAAGATTTAGCACTAAATCCATTGGCTGGTTGAATGCACAACCTGCAAACAGAGAAGTGTTTGACCTGTATCTCAAAGGAAGCCACATATCTAACATTTTTCATGCTCCCAAACCTTACTTGTCTATCATCTCACCACACTCTGCTACTCAAACACAAACTGAGCTCCCCAGACTGAACTGGGATGCAGAAGAATTCCATGTGTGGCATGAATTCTTCCTGAGATAAGTAATTGTATCTAAGATTGTGTAACATTTCTATTCCTTGAAACTTCCAGTAAATAACAGCAAATTGAGACCCTTCAGGAAAATTTAGCAATTAGTCCTGGAGGCAAAAACATAGTTAATGTGAAGATTTTTGGTTGGTCAATACAGTCAGTGAGTATATATCTGTTTTGTCAGTCTAAAATACTAAAAGAAATATTAAAAACCCCACCATGCTTTATTTAATTTATTTTTGTCATCGATAAGGTCAAAGGGTGAATTCAATGTGCCATTTAGAAGCAGTGGTTCTTTACCCTGTGAGAGAAGGACTGTCTGTAAACATGACTCAATCTGAATTAATGAGATGCAAACTGGCCCAGGGAGAGCTAACAGCCTTTTTTCCCTATGTCTATGCCTTAAGCCATACTGAAGGAAGGAAGCTGCCCTAAGCCCCTGAGGCAGAGTGCTCCTTCCCAGCTGAACTCTGTAAAGAGGAGATACTCTTGCTCTTATTGGTCACTGCTTACTGCCCATTAGAAGGAAGGGTTGTTCTCCCATATCTTCTGTACTGCTGCTCCCATGAAAAGGGAGATAAGCAATTATCCATGCTGCAAAGCTGCTGAATAGTAAATAGGCTGATGAAATGAATAAACTGCAAAATCAAATTTTTTTTATGTTGAATATTTTTATTATTACATGGACAACATCTGTTAAATTAAACTGGGCAATCCAAGCACATTCCGGAAGAATAAATCCCTTTTCCTACACTAAACAAATAAAGTGAGGAAAGAAAGAAACTCAGAAAGACTTTATTTCCTGTTGGGGAAGTAAAGGTTTCAAATACCAGTTTGTAAGGTACAGGAAGGTACGCATGCCATAGGGAATGTTTGAATATTCAAAATTATCTATAATTCTTTTTAGGAGATACTTACTGATGTGTCAGCTCTGACTGCTAGTCAATCCTGTGTGGAGTGAGGAAAGTGGCTGGGAAGTATGCTGGGATTGCTGCTACTAGTTAATACTTGCTGTGGTGCTCTTTCTTGCTATTTTTCCAAACTTGGGAGTCACTAGCTACAAGGGATTTATAAGTTGCCCTGGTGCCAGGCTCTTCCAGCAAGTGGTGCTTCAGGGAGCCAAAGAGAGCTTGAAAAGCAGAAGTGTGCTCCATGGCATTTCCCCTCCATTTGTTGATAAAATATGGTGTAGGAAGAAAACACAAACTGATCATTTGTGTTTATGGCTTAAAGATCGTATGGACTGTGCTGCAAACCTGCTTTGTGGGCACTGAGCTGTGTGTGTAAGTAGAGAAGATAGAGATATTTGTGGCCCATAACTTTGTGGGTGAGGTTTTCAGTTTCCTTTGCAGTATGCCATATGCCATCCAAGCTTTCAAGATAGCCAACAAGATCTTCAGGAAAAAAAAGTACACCTACACATACATGGTTAACATGCACATTCTTGCATACATGTACAGAAACTTCTGGAAAAAAACCAGGACTGCCTATCTGTTATAAACTCTTTGCCCATCTGCTTATGCCATTACCATCCTTCCTCTAAGGATTCTGTGGGTTCCATATTCCCATGGATGATTGTCAAAACCAGCATGGTCTCACTGCTTACACTATTTCCTGTTTGCTGTAGCAAAGTAGTGCTGGGTGTTTTCAGCTCCAGTCCTTGGAGGATCCCTGTTAAAGGACACAGAAGAGTTTATTCCTTTCTCCCAGGTGATGCAGAAGCAGTTAAACATGATTCAGAACTGAGGCTGAAGTCCTCAGCTCTCTTTTATAGCCTTGGGGATTTGCGATTTGGGCTCATCTCCTTAAGCTACTATGCAAATAGATAGAGAGAGTTGGTATGAAAGAACTATATAAATGTTCAGCTGTTGTCCCATGTGTTGGAAGTAGAAGCACCTCTAATATCAACAGATAAATAGATTCTCTATAACTTGTTCATAAAAATTAGAAGATTTCCTTTAGAAGAGTTTGGATTTGTCATTGTTAGTCACCTGTCTGACAAGATGTATCTCCATTTTCTCTCCATTACTTTTTTGCAGTTTGTAATAATTAGTTGCACTATTTCTACAAAAGATTTTTTTGAACATAAGCAAGTATTGCTTCCAAAGTTGTAATTCCCACCACTACATTGGTGAACGGACTTTTCAACTAAGTGGCTGGATGTAATTGTCCCAGAAATGAAAAATTTAGGATTCTTCCATGCACTCAGCACTTATGTGCACATAAATGCATGAACACACACACACACAAAGTATACATAATTCGTCATTCAAAATTAACCACACTGCTGAATTCAGCACCAGATATTCAGCACCTTCTTTCTTTGCCTCAGGGGGGATTGTGAAGCATGGGGTTATATGACCAATGTTCAAGTAATAGAACCAGGAAAAATGTGTCATCATTAAATTAAACAGGGCTTTTGGCTTGCCTTTGACACTGCTGAGGACAACACAATGTTCCCTTCAAAAAAAAAGCAAGGAGTAGGAGCAGAGGCAGAGTCATGTGCAAATAACAAAATAGTCACTGCAGCCTATTTGGAGAGGCAGCTCTGGGAAGCAGGAAATATGTTCACAGGCATTGTTTGCTACTCGTGTTCACAATGCCCTTTGTCTTCTGCAAATGTTATTATGAATAGAAACTGTCTTAGCCAAATGAAGTAAATCAAACAGTGCTTGATTAAAAGAATTTTTTTGAATTCATGTATTTGACATAATTTCTGAAGGCTGACAGTTATGAATCCTCTTCCTTTCACAGCAGACCTTTGCATCTCTTTATAATGTTCTTTTACTGGTCAGATAAAATATGCACTTGTTTCCGCAGCTAGGAAAGCAGCATTCTTCAGCACATACATGTACGTATGTAAGCATAAACTTGGTATACTTATGTATTGTTTATAACAAGCCCACAGGTTCAAAGGATCTATCTATCTGTGTTGTACACCAGAATCCCTTCTTTGCTTGTGAAAGAATGTGCTTCCGAGCCAGCAAAGAAGACAAATTCCTAGAAATGAACATTTTTCCCGTTTAACATGGAACTGTAAGGTGTATTCCACAAGAGGGAGCTAGAAAACAAATAATCGTTCATGAAGCAGGCTTTTAAACTAAGCGGTGGACGTGCCACATTTGTCCATCACCATCTAGAAGAGGGGGCTGAGTTGGCTGCGCATCAAGTCTCCCACTCAGATGGCCTTTTATTGTATGGGTACATCAAGTCATGCTTCAAGGCTTTGTAAAGATTGACAAAAGATTCAGCCCAAATGTCTTTCTGGTGCCCCTGGGACTGAGCAACTCTGTAGGCTGTGTAGACCATGGTCAGCACTGTCCTTTCAAAGTCTTCTTTCTTGAGGACACGTGGGTAAGAAGACAGCCTGTTACTCAGCCTGCGGATGTCTGTGATGCTCTTGGGGATAATCTCATTGCAGACAATGTCAAACTCGGCAGCCTTCCTCAGTGAAGAGAGCTCCTCATCTTTGATGGAAATCCTCTGACTTTTGTCAATGTCAAGCTCAGCTAAAAGAAACTGGTACAAAATCAGAACAGAGAAAGCTATTTATCTTCTCCAAGAGACTCTACACAGAGTAAATGCGAATTAATAACCTGTATTTAGGTCTTTTCTTTAGGTCAAAGGGACATAAAACTCTCACTGCACTGGCTGGAGGTAGGATAAACCAGTTTCTATGTGAATGTTGGACTCCTGTGCTAACTACCTGGAAGATTTAGAGATAGGCTATGGGGAAAAAAGGAGAGAGGAAAAGGAAAAAGGAAATAATTTCCTGTTGTTCGAAACAGGTATGGGTTGCTGCTGGTGTCACATGGGGATTAGAGAGGTGGAGACAGTGGCATAGCTGGGAAAGGCCATTTACCCAGGCAGGGATAGCAGTAGTGGCCTTGCTATGTGTGAAAGAGCACAGCAGTGGCTTCCCAGCCTGTCTCCTATTTGGATATCTCATCCTAGTTTCTCAAGGTGTGGGATAGATATGCTAGGCCCATGCACGTTCTTCGGGGACGGGGGCACTTTCCCTTAGCTAACCATAAGACACTGTTCTGGACTGTGCATTACATCTGCAGCCTGCACTGCAGTGCATAGAGGGGATCTGACTAATGTGAAACAGTCATGCCTTTGGGACTACTTTGCAATGACTGGTAGTCATGGCTTTAATGATTCAAATAAATAATTTGAGGCTGAGACATAGATCAAATAATTTAAATTCATTGTGTTGTTAATATGTAACTGCTCTGGAAGAAAGTTGCTTTCAGCGGAAAGCCATTTGCTGTGTTTTTCACTATGCCTATCAGTGAGCTAGAACCCATATTTGCGGTATTGTAGGCAAATGCTGCCTGCTGAAGTGCTGAAAGTGCTACATCTGTTATATGTATGTGTGTGCTTTTCTTTCTGGTGAGCTGTGACAAAGTCAGCAATGGGTTTACTGCTGGGGTGAGTAAAAGTGACATGAAGACAGATAATCCCAGTAAGGACAGTAACCCCCATTTTAGTTAAGGCTTAAGGTACCATCTGCTCCCAGATACTCAACCTCATAAAGCAGGACCACATCTTCCAGTGAGTTTTGTAGCACTGGGTTAAGGACGGTAGCTGAGGACCTCTTGAATCGCTGAGCAGCTGGGAAAAGCATAGCTGGAAAGATATAATGCGAGGAGAGAGTTTCCATGAAATGGCAAACACTGAAAAGAAGTAACACTTTTCAATAGCTGATCCAACAAAGTAACTGCCTATTGCAAAGACTTAAGGTACAGTGTGACTTCTCACTGTAAATAAAATGGGCAGCATGGACCGCTTTGACTATAATCTAATAAGGAATGATGTTAGCTGTTCTTTGTCCTGTATCTACACAGTATCTAACACAGAGCAGTTTATAATCCAAGCCTGGGCCTCTCACATGCAGCCATAGCGTGAGGAATAATGATGATAACTGCAAGAGCAACATTGCCTAAAATATATGTTCTTCTAGCTCTGCGCTGGGAAATCATAGAATCATAGAATAACCAGGTTGGAAGAGACCCACTGGATCATCGAGTCCANCCCCAACAATACTGACCCCCAACAAAGCCTCCTTTCTTCAGGCAATTCTCCTGTACTTTGTAGACTCTACAGTTCTCCTGATCTGAGATGTTTAAAAGTTGATCTCTTGTGACTTGAGAGAGACAGCTCCTCTAGAGAGTAGATCACCTCATATGCCCTGGGCGTATATTTCTGGAAGGAGTGACTCATCCTTTGGAGAGGGCTATGTCTATTCATTGAGCCTGTTACCAGCTTAGACAAGACAGTGACATTCAGTGAGATGTATCCAAATTAATCATGACTTTAATACTACACAGTGTTATAGCTAGAAACACCAAAATCTGCTATGATAAAGTATTTATTTAACATTGTGAAGGGTACTATCTTAGGAAATGAGGCAGACAACACATATATATGGGCCCTGAACTCAGCATCACAATGAGGTAGAGCATTTTTGGAAGGAATGACCTGTATATGTGATGCTATTTACAGACAATCTAAATGCTTTGAGTTACTAACCAGATTACTAACCAGGTAAGCAGGTACTTCTAAAAGGTATAAGTTCCTTCTAGAGTAGAGGGGAAAAACTCTCTTTTGTTTATTATTATGTGTATATGATTTCATTGTTGATGTTTAGGTAACCTTAGTTTGGATTTGTTGCATTTTTTTCTAATACTCAGGCAAGAGAAGGGGTTTTTTAAAGTTGTGATAATGTGATTATCAGTGCAATTTTTCATAAACGTCACTTCTCAACTTTAACTATTGTTTACCAACAGATAAATTTGGAAAACATTTTTTTAAAAAAAGGAAAAAGACCTTTTCAAAGGCATACGCACCCCTCTCAAAATCTACAGTTTTACAATTATGAGTGACATTTAATAGAACATGCAGCTTACTTTGAATTTCGGAAAAGTTTCATCCCACTCTACCAAATATTTTCCCATGAAAAGTAGATAAATTTTGTCTTATTTTGCCAGAGTTCTTGTGGTAGATTTTGCATGCTGCCTATAGAAAATCAAACGTGATTTAAAGCACTCACTGCTGGGCATGAAAAAAAAGTCTGGGGCAACTGTAAGTATTTTATGGAAAAGTTGTCCCTGCTCCCTGGCTACATGTTTCCTCAGACAATTTTCATCTTTGATTACCCAAGAAAATCACAAATATACTGTTCCTTCTAGACTGTATAGCTTAAATTAAGTCCTGTTTCCTGGGCTGTTGTCAACTGTTGACTTTGCTATAGTTTGACTTGTTAAAGATATTTAAGTTCTAATAATTCAAGGAGAAAGAAACCAGGCTCTCAGAGGTTGTGCTAATTACAACCTTTACTAAATAGCATAAGGAAAATTATTTGGAATAATACTACATACATAGTAATTCATGCTTGACCAGGCAAATGGTATTTTGGCCTTGAATTAGGTAGGGAAAATATAATTGGTAAAATAGCTTGCTGAATTCCAATAAATACACTGCAGCTAGGTACTACTAGCTGCAAATGCATTCTGCAGGGATAGGTTTCAGGTGTTTTGTAAGACACCTTCAGAGCTAGTGGATACATATGAGTTTAGATTAAAACTTATTTAAATAACTGAATAGTACTTGCAGGGTATGTGACTAAAAGCCTGAAAGAATGAAATGCACTAAGTAAAAGAGCAGAGGTGTTGAATGGGACTTGGTCACTGCAGTAGCCTTTCCCCGGCATAATGCCTTTACCACCCAAGCATCTTCTCTCACGCTGCCAAAGATGTAGTGAGTTTGGGAATGGTCACAAGATGCCTGCAGGTTCTGCTCTGTGAGAGTGTTTTCCTGGCTGAACACTGGCAACAGGGGATATATCTGTTTTCTGCTGCTGTTCCATCACTGATGTTCACCCCTCTCACTCAAAGCTTTGCTGAGACGTGCTGGAGCTGTTCCATCTTTTGCTCTTGGCAATTCAAGAATGCAATTGAGTGCATGTGAAGCACTTGAAATTTCAAGCACTAATTGCTGAGTGATTAAAACTTTTATTACTGGGCAATTAAAACTCTAATTACTAAGCAGCTGACAGAAATCCAATCCATAATGATGACAAATAATTTTTATCTCTTTTAGATACTCTTTCAGTGGAAATAGCTTCAAAGTGCAGAGTACCTCCACATTCGCAGAAGTTTTACATCTCAAATATTCCCTGAACCATGGAAAAGGTGTCTGAGGCATCTTGCATCAGTGCTGTCATGCTTACTGTGATCACACGAATTGTTTTTAGTTTTCAAGGAATCATCAGATTCAGCCCATCACCTAGAAAAACCTCAATGAAGAACTCACACTAAAATGAATGCCATATTATCTATTTAGTACTGACCTGCTCACTGAATCACAGGTAACACCTCAGAAAGCAGCTGGGTTTTACTACTATTCCCAGAATAACATGGATTAGGTTAGGAGATTCTAAAGGACAGCAGTCTGAGCTGCTACGTTGTGAGAAACAACTTTGTATGCATACCAGAGGCATACAACCCTCTGTAGGGGCGAGGCTAGCACTGACTCCCTGGTGTCATTACCTTGTTCCCAAAACACATCAAACTTTGTTACAATTCTTCGAGACTCTACTCAGAAACTCTTTCTGAGCCCATTTGAATTTGTCTTGGTGATCTGATTTTCCTGATGCACATTTTATTTCAGTCCTTCCCTTTTTCTCTTCCTGCACTGCAGTCAAATCCTTCCACCACGATGCCCTCTACAGTCCTTTCCATGAATTCACAGAATCACAGGATCACTAGGTTGGAAAAGACCTACTGGATCGAGTCCAACCATTCCTATCAATCTCTAAACCATGACCCTCAGCACCTCATCCACCCATCCTTTAAATATTTCCAGGGGAGGTGACTCAAGCACATCCCTGGACAGTCTGTTCCAGTGCCCAATGATCCTTTTTCATTAGTTCCTCTGAGATTGTGCGAGCATTCTTCAATTTTTATTATACTGACTTAATATACATGTAAGTTAAGCAAAAAAGCTGAGATAGAGGAAGATATGCATCCAGTTTCTACATTTAGTGGTTGCAAATTGCACTTGAAACTTTTCTGCTGACTTTACTTCTTCCTACATTTACGTACTTCTCTGACATGAGTTAGCTGGCCAGTATCAAAGTACACCAGAGGAGTATTACTATGATTTACTATCTCTTTACTGTTTTCTTCCTAAGGAAGTTCCCTGTAAAGCTATCAAGCAAGTTTTTTTCAGAGAAAGATGCAGATCAATATGCATCATTTAACAGTGATGTTGCAGCCCAGATTTTTCAATGGCAATAGCCATAAGTGTCTGAGAAACTGAGATCCTTAATCAGTATTATCAGAGANTTAAAAGTGCCTGTCAAAATGTGATACAGGAGTTTCTGTTTTCTGCACCTCTCACTGCAAATATCTGTTCAGTGTCCTATGGCTCTGTTGACTCAATTCCACTTCACCTTAAGAACGACTCTGTTTTTTAAATAAAAGATGCAGCAGTGTTTGCCAAATTGTGGATCTGTTTCTAAGTATTTAGCTCATGATAGCTTAGCAATTTCTTTACCATTTAAATGTAACATCACATCTGAGTCTGACAATACCTTTACTTTAATGACGCTTTCATCTTTTTTAAGAATTATGACATAATTTTATAGACCTCATTAGCCGTGTGATAAAAATTTGTGATCCTTTCCCAGGTCTTCCATGCAGTTTCACTGGTGGTGGTACAGATGTTTGGATTTGCTTTCCAGCCCAAACTCCCACTCAGAATTTCCCAGATGCTGCCTGTGATGTGTTTGCTGAATAAGTATGAAGTATAGCTGCAGGAGGGTCAACTGTTTGTGCATCATCCATGCCATTTTCTTCTCCTATGAAAAGTTATGAAGCCAAGAGCATGGAAAAGGGCTATCTCATTGCTTCAGTAGGATCATTTTCATGAAGGACAGGAGGAGAAGGGAAACAAGAAAGACTTGTGGGCCAGAACTCCTGACTCCCCACAAGCAAAACAATGGAGTCAACTGTCGGAAAAACAGTGGCCCAGCTGGAGTTCTGCTATAAGCCAAATTCACTCATGTCTTATATTACTAGGGTCTGACACTAAAAAAACTCATTAAAATTATTTCTTTGGATATCATTGACTTTCTGGGACCATCCCTCTCTTTTTGGGGATGCAAGGCAGTGAGCAGCAGTTCTTGTTCAGTGATGGACCTAAAAAAGACAAGTGATGCCTGAAACTCCTTTATGCATTTGTCCATAGTTGTAGCAAAGACTAATAGGGCTCTGCAAAACCACATCCTCTCAGGCCTCCACAACCATCTATTTACTTCAAGCTCGCAGCCACATTTCATTTAGTTTGATTTCTTATAGTGAAAGTTTCCCTTTCATACTAAAGATTTCGAAGATAGGACTCCTAGAAGTTAATGCATCCAAAATTATAATGACAGCAACTTCTCCCTATTTGGCTTTATCTTATTGGTGAAACAGGGAATAAAACTGTTTACCACAAATCAGTTCAGTGCTGTGAGCGCATTTGTGCATGGGAACAAATATGCATACTGCCTCCTAAATGAAAGGAAATTAAAATGTAAAACTTTACAGGTTATTTTACATGAAGGCGGGGTAAAGCATGCAAAATTTATTTTTTATAAATTCATTGGTTATTGTTGTGTTTTCTGTCCTAACAGAACATTTGAATTATACTCCACTGGTGTAAGGTTTTCCCTAGCCTAGAAAACATGCTAGAAAAGCAATTAAAATAATCAGTGACCAGATGCATAAACCTTTAAAGCTTGCTGTTAGTTGGCCTGAAGCATATGGTGGTTCCACTGGCTAACTGGAAATTTTTCTTGTCATGACATTTTTCTCTAACCTGCTCGGAATTTGCATTAAATGGATCTCAGCCAACCCAGTGGCTTCTGTCCAGAGAATTCTTTTGTAGATAACATAACAGATTTTGTCACTAGCATTTCATTGAAAGATGAAGATGAATCTTCAATGTGAATTCAATCATTTGCCAAAGCTAATGAACACAGCACTGTCCACAAGGTGATTGCGTAGGCAGACACAGCAGCTGTTAGAATGCTCTGCAAAAATTATGAGTGATCTAGGCTAGCTGAACATATTTTCTTGCAGAAACTGCTGGGCAGTTCCTAGATGTCATTGTTGCTTTGAATCTTAGGGAATATGCCTGAAATGTTCACAAGAGGATTTTCTTTAACAGTGTAAGGGAAGCATTATTTTGAAGTCAGTCTCTGCATTTTCCCTTGACCACGCAATGCAGAAAAGAAGAGACATAAGTCTCAAAGTTGCATGCTCTTGATAAAGGCTTTTTCATATCCCTCTTCAATCACCTTGCCTATAAGGTTTTACAATTAGACCAGAAGTATACTTTATACTTAAAGAGCTTTATTTTTGTAGATGATTCTTTGATGGGTACTTACACTGAGTTGCTTCACTGCTAGGGTGACAATTCACTATTTTACTGCCTCAAGCTAATTGTGAAATACCAGTCTTTACCGTCCTGCAATCAAAGTCACTAAATATTTTGTTGTCCTGAGCAACTACCTGCTTTGTGCCTGCATCAGATTTTAGCACCAAAAGCCTTGCTTCCTCCAGGGTGGTATTGTCCTGAGAGGTATGTGGTGGACAGTGAAAGTAGAAACATAAATCACAAGAAGTGCAGTGTTAATAAATGATGGGCTTATGCATTGTAAATCCATCCTTCTCCACTTCATGTCCTCTCCCAAAGGATGCATATTCATGATCTGCAAGGCATTTATACTGCCCTGAGCCTGCAGGGCAGAACCTGAGCTTTGGCTGGCCAGCCGTGTGAGGGAGCATGACCCCACATAACTCCTCTATGTTTACTAACTTTTTGCTTTTCTGTATCAAAACTGCTATATTAGAAGTGACTGAACACTGCCCTAGCCTAGGAGAAATGGAGAAAGCAGGAAGCTGAAGGAACAATAACAGGAAAAAAAATAAGTGAAACACATGCAAAAACCTAGAAAGACAGCGAAAAAACACTACAGTGCTATAGACTAGCTTCTGAAACTTCTATGTGGAGTTGCAGTTATTCACATGAGTAGCTCTCATGACAATATTTGCAATGCAAAGACTTGTGCATTCCAACTTTAATACATTTAAATCTCCATTATTGGGAGATTAAATTCCAATGTCCCTCGGGAAAACAGCACTGAGATGGGGAAGACATTTTTATTACAAACCAACATGAACTAGTACATTTTTAAAAGAAACTACCAACAGAATTTGCCTCTTTTTACTTTTAGCTGTCTTAGCTCCTAAGACTAAAATTAATAGTGGCAATGATGGCTCTTTATCTGTATGCTGGCTAAAAGTGAGAACAGACATTTCTTTCTTCTTTATTTATAAAAAGAATGGCTAAAAGAAAAGTGCTCCATCTTGAAAGTCTCAGTTTGGTCAAAAAGGAATTAGGAAGTACATCTCCCAACAAAGGTTAGTAAAAGGTAACACTATTCTCAGAAAAAAACCCAACCCAACCCAACCCAAACCAATTTAAACCACCTAGAAAAAATAAAAGATTATATTTGATTCTTTAGTCCATCAACGTATCATTTTTAAAGTTACTTTTTACTGATTTATTTCCTTTTTAAGAAAAAGACTTATTCTAAAAAGCTATCTCAGTTCCATAAAACAGAACCCACTTCAATCTACACTTCCGTGCTTCATAAATATCCTGAGATATGTTAGACTACATTAACAAGCAACAGAATTTCTCTAAAAAACTACAGTGGCAATAGTCTTTCTAGGTACTTGGCATGAGCAAGAAATTCAAAGGTATATTAGAAAGACTGAAAAAAATTATATTTACAGAAACAGATATTGCTAGAAAAGGAAATGATGCATCTGAGTCTGTGATTTTGAGAAGCAGAGGACATTTTTTTCTTTTATGTTATAAGTAAAACAGTTTATATGTTACAAATAGCATCAACCAACAAAAATGGTCTGAGAATTTATTCCCTCAGATGGAATTTCCATTATGCAGCGTGCTCACCTGTTATCAGTCTGGATCATTGTAGGATGTGTTATGTATTCTTGCCTAGGTCTTAAGGAGGGGGTCCCGACCTGGAATTATTTATTCTTACAAAAAAGAAAAGTGCCATCAGCCAAAAGAGGCCTTTAACACCCTGAATTAAAGTTGCCACAGAAGGCATGGTGAAAAAAAAATGCACACAGAGAAGATGAAGGAAAAAGATGTGAAATGTATTGTTATCCTTCAGTTTGCTGCCATTTTAGAAGGAATTCAGGATAGGCTATAGTGAACACTGTATGAGTCAAGGGCAGTGATACAGAAAGGAAGCATCAACCCTCTTCCACAGGTTTAACACAGAGGCAATGAGTAATATTGTTAACCAGGAAATGTCAGGCATAGTTTGGAAATGAATCAGTGCTTTGTACCCTTGTTTTCATTGCAGGGTCACCTCTTGTTCCTTATCCACATTCCTCACAGAAGCCCTTTTGCGATGGGAAGACACAAAGCAACCTTAATTAAACACATTAGAAAATATTTCTTACAAATGAAGAAGTGAAGTGATATAAAGATCTAATCTACCTCTATTTCTCCCAGGAAGAAGCACAGAATGGAGGGAGTGAAAAAATACAACCAGGTGTTAGTGTTTCAGTGCTGAGTTGTAGGGAAGGACCCTAAGAGCAGAGCAAAGTGGATGATTGTCCTATTGAACAATAGAGCAAAAGCAATGGAAATTAGAGCTCTATTTTGTGAGAAAAGCCAGAGCTGCAGCAGTTCCTGTGTTCTATATGTCATGATATTGCTGCTCTGAAAGGAAAGCCCTTCAAAACCAAATGTATCCACTTCTCTGTCTTTTTTAACATTAGCCTAAAAGAATGCACTCAAGCCCTCCACCTTACCTCCCAGGTAAGTATCTATACAGAGCTGAGACACTTAGCACAGAGGAGAGGTGTCCAGTAGTTAAAAATGGCCTTTTTGCATTTTGTAGTGCTTTCTTTTCTGTTGGGATTCCTTAGTTTCCTGGCAGTCAAAAGCAACTGAGTAGCTAGTGCATTGCTGAAGCTGACCTAATCACAGCTGCAGCTGCAAGGGGGATCCCGAACCTCCTGCCCCCCAGTCACATTCTCCCTCCTTTGCTTTGTGCCAACATCACTTTGTGTGGCTACTCAGCAAACCGAGACAGGAATCTGGCTAGTCATGAATGAAGGGAAAAAAGCAAAGCAAAAAAAGAATGGTAGATTTTAGCTGCCTCACTTCCCATTGCAGCTGTTGTGCCAGCAGCACTCCTACATGTGAGAAATTCCCAATGCAAGCATGGTCTCCCTGCTCTTACGACATTCAGTGATGACTCCATTTCTCAGATGATGTAAGGATACACATTAACCCTGGTTAGAAAAGGCAGAGCCCTTCCTCATCCCTACACACCCTTGATCTAGCCACCAAGCTCATGGGTTCCTTTCTGTGCATGGCCACCTCAACTAGTGTAGCTGTTGCCCCTGCTAGGGATGAAGATGGGCTGTGGTACCATTAGCTGCCAAACAATTCTTTCCCCTCTATGCTTACATCCCCCTGAACTTTTAACAGAGTAACTTCAGCTGGCACAAAGAATATCTAAAATTTACTCCAAGACTGGATGGTAAGAAAGGAATCAAAGTAGAGCTTGAACTACAGACCCATTGAGGAGCAGCACAAATTTTATTTCAATATCATGAATGACAGCTCAGATTCTTCAGTCCAAGTATGAAATGTTGTCATTAACAGTTGTCATTAACCATTCCATAAAATGTCTACTCAGATAGTAGAAACAATACTATGTGCTTTATCTAAACTACCTATACTATGTAGATTTAGGAGTTTTATTTGAAATTACCTTGCCATCTCGTGATGTCTTCCAGTTTGAACTATCTATTCAGAAAATATGCATTAATTAAACATAATGCACTGGGTCTGCTGAAAGGGGCGCTACATGAAATTCTGTACAGGTGAACAAACTAGAAAAAAACCCATTGGCATTCTGACTTGAAAACCTGTGGGCATATGATCCGCAGATTAAGAAAAATAATGACTGTTTCTTGTTATTAACGATGGAATTGTCTTGTACTGAATTATCCTGTCGGAACTATACTGGTGAGATCATAGAGCTGCTAGTTGAGGTGAAGAAAACCAGAATAAATTAAGGGTACCCTGGAGTCATTCACTTAAACCATCTGTGAATAGATTCAAGTAGCAAGTAAATGTAAATGTTTGATGGCGGCTCTAGAAACTGTTATTGAACTGATAGCAAACACTATTTTATTAATGTAAAACTGCTCACCCACGTGCAGTAGCACACATGCAAAGCAACAAACTATTCCTCAAACTCACTAAGTATCAATATTGCAGCTCAAAACTGAGCAGAAATAAACATTATTTAGGCTTCAGGCTTGACATCAGGAAAAAGTATTTCACAGAAAGTGTCATTGGGCACTGGAACAGGCTGCTCAGGGAGGTGGTTGAGTCACCTTCCCTGGAGGTGTTTAAAAGACAGATGGATGAGGTGCTGAGGGACATGGTTTAGTGATTGATGGGAATAGTTGGACTTGATGATCCAGTGGGTCCTTTCCAACCTAATGATTCTATGATTATTTGGATCATTTCTTTTCCCTTGGATTAGAAAGCACCAAAATTGCCTTCCCTTTTCCATCAAATCCCTATTCAAGATGAAATGAATTGTTATGAGGAGAATACAAAAAATCACATTTTTGTGCTTCCCTGCTCTGGGATTACCTTGTTCTACAGAACCAAGGAAACTTCAGCTGCCTTTCTTGCTATTCATTGAGTTCCAAATGTCAGTACATCTACTGATTGTTTTCTTAATGATGTGAATATGTGCTGGATGGTGAAAGTGTATAAATCAACCTTACCAAAGAAACAAAAAACAGGGCAATATTGGGTTCTTTCTGGGAGGACATGAGTTATTACTGAAACTAATGGTTTTTCAAAACATTTTATGTTTTCTAGTAATGATAAGAAAGGTAAGAAATCTGAAAAAGTGACTCAGAACAGAAGATGGATTCAGGTATGTTTCTGAACTGGACTGGTACAACTGTTTTGCCAGCTGAGCAAGTCTGGGCCCCATTATATTAATTTCTGAATCTGCATGAAAATAATATTTAAAATTAATGGCATTCAAATATAATCATTAATAAAATCTAATCAGTGAATTTCATTGTGTGCAGATGCAATACTGGGCCAAGACAATTTCTGTGATGTTGCCAGAAACACAGCAAAGAAATCTGAAGGATGACTGCAAAACGGATTCTTTTTATAGCTGCTTTCCCCAATCTGCAAACTTACAAATGGGATTGCCATTTTACAAAAATGTCACTTTTCCACTGTTCCTTGTTGTTTATTGCTCTCCTAAAAATCTGACTGTTTCTAGATCTTTGAGGTTTCATAATCTGCTGAATGATGTAAAACTGGATTCCATTAAATATGGAATGCCTTACCAGAACCTTGAGTACTGCAAACTACTCAAGACAGCCAGAACCTGTGGATGAGGTCCTCAGATGACCTGAGATGGTACCACCAGCCCCATGGTGCTGCTCTGTGAACAGTCAGGTCACAGAAAGCTCTTAGGATAGGAGGGAAGAGAANAAACAACCAGGTCACAGAAAGCTCTGTGCTGTAAAAGACACTCTTAGGATAGGAGGGAAGAGAAGATTCAGGCTTGTAGAAAACTTACAGCCAACAAAATAACCCAAATACCTTGTTTTCTGAGGACGGGGACCTGAAAGGCACTAACTGCTGACAGTTGCTCCTGAAACCAACAGAAATTCAGAACACCTTTCACTGCTGCAGTTCCTGCCTTTATGGATGCCATATTTCAGTGGCTCCAAACCTAAAAGAACCCTGCCAATTAGTCCCATGTGTTTGATTCAGTCCTATTCTTCCTTAAATACATTATCTTCTCCTAGAGCCTTTTGACCTGAACTTGTAAATTAGATTTTTGGCTTACAGGAAAATAGTTTAAGGAAATATTTAAGGAAAAAAAAATGTTAATAATCTTATGATCTAAACTTAGGAAGAATAAATTTGGAGAAAGGGAGGAAGACTTGATTTCCAGTGGAAATCTCTGACGTGTTGCTTACTGAAACCAGATGGGAGTTTATTCTTTGATTTAACTCTGTGTGTGGGGGCTGGTAAAGAAGACATTATTGCTTTGGGGTGGCACTTTAGATAAACTGCTGTAATATTCACACCATAAATTTCAGCTTCCCCCCCCCCCCCGGATTTTGGCTTCCTTCTTACTGATTCAAACACTCTGAAGCATTCATAATAAAATAAGCTGACTTGGAAACTTTTTTTCCAGCATGTATACACTCTATGGGTCATCATTATAGGCTGATAATGAAAAATCTTTTGGTCAAGATGATAGACATTGTCTTGTGCTTAGAGAAGCATTCCTTGAAAAACTTAGATTCCATAATGCAATAATTTTGTATGACAGTTCTTTCTCACTTTGGAGGCAGTGGCAATCTTCCAGGGAAGATTATAAAGATCACCTAGTTATGAATGCAATTGATATTAATTTTAGATTAATCTCAGGTCATCTTTATATGACTTCCTTTGGTTAAAGGAATTTCATTCCTGGTCTCTGGCCTATAGCTAAGAGGTAATCATTGTCTGAGATACTGGAGCACAATAATACAACAAACTAATAATTTTGGGGTTATATTGACATTTAGCATGGACACAAAATGAAGTAGAGAATACACATTCCTGTACATATTAGTTTAAATGCTGACCCCAGTAATCTTTAAGTTATTTTGATCTCTGATTACTGCACAGATATTAAAGATGAATCAGAATGCAAACTATCTTGCATGGCTGAGCTCCTCAGGCTCACTGGATTAGTAGCTGTGACTTGTTGCAATGGGCTGTGGAGAGAGGCTGGTGTGAGTGTTCCAGTTTACTGTGAAAGGGGCACTCAGAATGTGATTTATAACTTTACTTAAATAATGCATGCATTACTTCGTGAACAAAAGGAAGTGCACTGGGTTATGAAAATGTATAAGTCAATTACAATATGTTCAAGTAGCTACTCCCAGCTGAATTACAGTAAGACAACCTACCACTCTTTTCTACCTCAACAGGCAGACATTTGGGAGGTGTTCACATCCAGCCTCAGGTTTAGCAACACTTGTATAAAGAGACATCAGGGGAGATACATCTGTTTTTTTGACAGTTTATATCTTGTTTGACAGCATGAATTCAATCAGGAGTGAAGAGATCCTGCAGGTCATCATAGATGGGTCTGGAAAGCCAGTTGGACATGATACACACTTCCATTTTTGATCATGTAACTAGAAAGAAGGGAGGGCTATATAGTATTTAAGACATGTGATGAGCTTATTATATCTACCTCACTTATAAATTTGTTCAAGTAGAAGATGAACTCTTTGCCTTGATGGTGATATTTTGCTTAATAGTCCTTATATGGTCCTGTGGAGGATATATATGTGCGTCTGTTGTTCAGCTTTGGAGTTCACCTCAGCTGGACCATTTTGGCTGTGAGCTGCATGCACAAGATTAGGGCTAATATAACCAGATGTGTGCTGGATTGATGGTCTGCGGCACATGCAGTTAGTCATTCAGTGTTTGAAGGGCTTCCAGAAATTCCCAGCATATGTCCGATAGCCTGTTCCCTAAATACAATTTCTGGCTAGAAAAGAAGTGTCTTTCCAGGGAAATACAATTTCTTATGATATCCCTAACACTTAGTTACTTACCATGCGGCCTCTCCAAAGACAGAGCCCACACCATTTCCCTGCTATGAACATGAGAAGTACAATACTATGGGAAGACAAATCCCCAATCTGTACAATTGCCAGCTTGTGAATGACTCATCTTTCTCAGTCCCACTGCTAAACATCTAAATCTCTCTCTCAGCTCTCTGCATTCCTGGAGGATTCCTTCTATCCACCACACACAGAACTGCCCAGAACTCAGCCAAGTGGCTGCTGTCTTCCTTCTGCGCAGCAGGTCTGACTTAAAGGAGAGATGAGGCACAGTGAGAGACAGGGACTTGGTATGGGAAGGCAGGAAGGTAAGATAATGCAGCTAAAAACCCAAAGCCTGGGCCAGAAAGCAGGTTTTGGTTGCTCTTGATGGTTGACAGAGGACATCTGGAATCTGTAGTCGATTCATGAAAAGTGGGATCCTCTGAGCTGATCTCAGACACCATGTTTCCTGTTCATTTCGCCTTGTCTGATTCCAGGCATTCTGTGTCAGGGCCATGTCAACATTGGATACATGGAGAGCGTGATTGAGGGCACCCTCAGCAAGTTTGCTGATGACTCCAAGCCGCGTGGCTTGGACTCCAAGCTGCTGGAGCAAAAGGACGCCGTCCAGAGGGCCTCTGACAGACTTGAGAGGTGGGCCTGTGCTAACCTCATCAAGTTCAACAAGGCCAACTACAAGATCCTGAATCTGTGTCCAAGCTCTCCTAAACACAATTACAGGCTGGGCAGAGAATGGATTGAGAGTAGCCCTTTGGAGAAGAACTTGGGGGTGCTCATTTATGAGAAGCTTGACATGAGCTGGCAATGTATCCTTGCAGCTCAGAAAGCCAGCTGTATCCTGGGCTGCATCAAAAGAAATGTGAGCAACAGGTTGAGGGAGGTGATTCTGCCCCTTCCAAAATCGTCTGCCAAATTGGCATGGCAATCCAGAAATCCAGAAGTTGCTGCATCTGTGACAAATATATGATTTCATTTAACACATGGTGTACTACACTAAGATGTCTACAAATAGCATATAACTGGAAATGGAGTTTGTTCAGGGCCAAGCCATGAACAACTGCAGTAAATAAAAAGGAGGTATGCTTTAAATATCTATTATTTAAGGAAAGGGCTTAAGATATGAATAATTCCCTCAGACACAATATCTGCATTTAAAAAATAAATTCAATAAGAAATTACTTTGTGTTTCTTCAGAGCCAGGCACAAACAAAACCATACTGTCATGGATGTGAACATTATGAAAATCAGGGAGGAAACTGAGGGCTTGCAGAACTTGATCAATTCCTGAAGGGACTAGTACTGGGAAACAGATTTGTGCAGCCGTGGCACTGTTATGACTGGTGTTAACGGGAAAACTTGAGTGGCACTAATGGGAAATGTTGTAGCCCCAGAGCCCTGTAGCAGAACAAGTTTCTTGCAGCTTCTGTGGAATAAAAGTTCAAAGAGAGGCAAAGGAAAAAAAAAAGAGAGAGAAAGAGATGCACAAAGACCTCAATATGTTTCTGATTCAGCAGCAGTAACTTTACCTTTAATACTAGGACTAGCAATGAATTGCTCAGACTCCTAGATTAGTGTATCTCAGTATCCTGGTGTGTTGAGAGGCCAGTGGCGATCAGAAGTAAATATGAATGCTGCTTACATGAGAAATAGGCAGTGCGAGCTGGAAGGAAATGCAGGGAAGCAGATGGATAAGATGGAGACCAGCTGTGACAGATTAACATCTTCTGAAGGGTGGGCTCAAATGGGAATGATACTATCCTGACAAGGGGTGAATACTACCCTGACCTTAAATGTCTGTTTTTAATGTTTCCCATCTGCATGTATCACATTTTTTCTCTCTACACACTTTTCCTTTCACTTCCTCTTTTCCTCTCATTAGTTCCTTNATAGTCCTTATATGGTCCTGTGGAGGATATATATGTGCGTCTGTTGTTCAGCTTTGGAGTTCACCTCAGCTGGACCATTTTGGCTGTGAGCTGCATGCACAAGATTAGGGCTAATATAACCAGATGTGTGCTGGATTGATGGTCTGCGGCACATGCAGTTAGTCATTCAGTGTTTGAAGGGCTTCCAGAAATTCCCAGCATATGTCCGATAGCCTGTTCCCTAAATACAATTTCTGGCTAGAAAAGAAGTGTCTTTCCAGGGAAATACAATTTCTTATGATATCCCTAACACTTAGTTACTTACCATGCGGCCTCTCCAAAGACAGAGCCCACACCATTTCCCTGCTATGAACATGAGAAGTACAATACTATGGGAAGACAAATCCCCAATCTGTACAATTGCCAGCTTGTGAATGACTCATCTTTCTCAGTCCCACTGCTAAACATCTAAATCTCTCTCTCAGCTCTCTGCATTCCTGGAGGATTCCTTCTATCCACCACACACAGAACTGCCCAGAACTCAGCCAAGTGGCTGCTGTCTTCCTTCTGTGCAGCAGGTCTGACATAAGGGAGAGATGAGGCACAGTGAGAGACAGGGACTTGGTATGGGAAGGCAGGAAGGTAAGATAATGCAGCTAAAAACCCAAAGCCTGGGCCAGAAAGCAGGTTTTGGTTGCTCTTGATGGTTGACAGAGGACATCTGGAATCTGTAGTCGATTCATGAAAACTGGGATCCTCTGAGCTGATCTCAGACACCATGTTTCCTGTTCATTTCGCCTTGTCTGATTCCAGGCATTCTGTGTCAGGGCCATGTCAACATTGGATACATGGAGAGCGTGATTGAGGGCACCCTCAGCAAGTTTGCTGATGACTCCAAGCCGCGTGGCTTGGACTCCAAGCTGCTGGAGCAAAAGGACGCCGTCCAGAGGGCCTCTGACAGACTTGAGAGGTGGGCCTGTGCTAACCTCATCAAGTTCAACAAGGCCAACTACAAGATCCTGAATCTGTGTCCAAGCTCTCCTAAACACAATTACAGGCTGGGCAGAGAATGGATTGAGAGTAGCCCTTTGGAGAAGAACTTGGGGGTGCTCATTTATGAGAAGCTTGACATGAGCTGGCAATGTATCCTTGCAGCTCAGAAAGCCAGCTGTATCCTGGGCTGCATCAAAAGAAATGTGAGCAACAGGTTGAGGGAGGTGATTCTGCCCCTTCCAAAATCGTCTGCCAAATTGGCATGGCAATCCAGAAATCCAGAAGTTGCTGCATCTGTGACAAATATATGATTTCATTTAACACATGGTGTACTACACTAAGATGTCTACAAGTAGCATATAACTGGAAATGGAGTTTGTTCAGGGCCAAGCCATGAACAATTGCAGTAAATAAAAAGGAGGCATGCTTTAAATATCTATTATTTAAGGAAAGGGCTTAAGATATGAGTAATTCCCTCAGACACAATATCTGCATTTAAAAAATAAATTCAATAAGAAATTACTTTGTGTTTCTTCAGAGCCAGGCACAAACAAAACCATACTGTCATGGATGTGAACATTATGAAAATCAGGGAGGAAACTGAGGGCTTGCAGAACTTGAACAATTCCTCAAGGGACTAGTACTGGGAAACAGATTTGTGCAGCCGTGGCACTGTTATGACTGGTGTTAATGGGAAAACTTGAGTGGCACTAATGGGAAATGTTGTAGCTCCAGAGCCCTGTAGCAGAACAAGTTTCTTGCAGCTTCTGTGGAATGAAAGTTCAAAGAAAGGCAAAGGAAAAAAAAAGAGAGAGAAAGATGCACAAAGACCTCAATATGTTGCTGATTCAGCAGCAGTAACTTTAACTTTAATACTAGGACTGGCAATGAATTGCTCAGACTCCTAGATTAGTGTATCTCAGTATCCTGGTGTGTTGAGAGGCTGGTGGCGATCAGAAGTAAATATGAATGCTGCTTACATGAGAAATAGGCAGTGTGAGCTGGAAGGAAATGCAGGGAAGCAGATGGATAAGATGGAGACCAGCTGTGACAGATTAACATCTTCTGAAGGGTGGGCTCAAATGGGAATGATACTATCCTGACAAGGGGTGAATACTACCCTGACCTTAAATGTCTGTTTTTAATGTTTCCCATCTGCATGTATCACATTTTTTCTCTCTACACACTTTTCCTTTCACTTCCTCTTTTCCTCTCATTAGTTCCTTCCTTTTGCCACTTCTACATCCTGCTGTTTCTCTATTCTTTCTCAGTATCTCTGCCTTTTCCCCTTACCTCTCTTGTCTCCCTCTCTGCAGCTCAAATAAGCCCTATGCGATTGGAAAATCTCTATTTTTTAACAACATAGAGAAGAGATTAGAAGCACTGGCTCAATCTGGGGCACGCCACCACTTGCCAAATAGATGGAGAGGATGAAATTCTGATGTTCTGGCTTGCAGCAGTTATCCACATCCAGTCTGGTGTAGTTTACTCTCTTCACAACTCAGCAAAACCTAACCAAAGTGTTCTGCTCCATCAGTTCCACGCCAGGGCTTAGGGACCAGCTAAGCATTGCAGCATGCCTTCTGCATTTGGGTCTCCAACATGAGATTGAAGTGTGACATTGCCCTTCCACTGTCCCATTTCCTCCCAGAGAGCCTCTGAGCTTTCAGTAATGTATTTTCCCCCCATTTTCAGCTACCTGGCTCCTCCTGAGCAGAGAGAGACTCAGAGAGCAGAAAGTGAGTCTGGAGCCTAGCTCCTGGCTGGTGACCTGTTTCCCTGTGGCTGGTGAGGAATTTCCAGAGGACGGGTGGTATGTGTGCTAATCTTAGGGGAACTGGGCGGCTGCCAGACCTAACTGGCAAATTGGGCCAGGAAAGGCCCCATGTACTCTTTCATCAGAAGAAATGAATGTTTGTGGAAACTAGGAACAAGGGAGGTTGTTTAACTCTGTTCCTGCCCTCCTCACATTCTTTGCCTCAGACCCAGCACAGAGCGCGCCTTGCCACGCTTTTTTTTTTATTTCCTTATTTTTTTTTTGTGATACTTTGATACATTTCCTCTTCTGCTTCCCACTGCCGGTTATCCATGTAGCATGCATCTGCCTCACCATTCATTCATGCCACTGTCATTTCGTTTGAAAAACACTTGAACGAATAAATATTGCATTTAGCCTGGAAGATTTTAACAATCATGGTTACTACAGGAAAGAAAATTCCAGATAATGACCGAGATTGTGGCCTCTTTTCTGCAAGTGGCAAAACTCCTGCTGACTTCAGGGGTGCCGGTAGGCACATTTCAGTGCTTTTAAGGTTAAAGCAAGGAGCAGATGGGTTTGCTCACTTCAAACCAAGACAGTCGCACAGCTCCCTGTTTTGCTGCAGCCTGGTCCACGTGCTCAGCTAGCTTCTCTGCATCTTGGATAGATTCAGTTCCCCTCAGCAGAGCCACCGGGGTGCAGGGGGAGAGTGCATGGTCTTGCAGAGCCTTGATTCAAGCTGAGTGCCGACTGTGCATGCAGGCAAGCACTAATGTTTGTCTCCTTCACCCTATGCTGGCACTGTGGGTCCTGCCCTGCCTTAAACCCAAGCAGAGACACTGCCTGGAAAGTTAATTGCTTCACCACTCAACAATTTACATCTTGCCTGTCGCTATTTGAATCATCAGAGCCTCTGTAGCCTGATGATGTTCATTAAGACCTGCTGACTTTCCTTTCAATGACATTGTACCATTCAGTGCTCTGACAAGATTACTTTCTGCCTGAGAAGTCATTACCCTCCTCTTGAATCTGGCATGATCTACCCCAAGAAAACAGGAAAACCACTTTATGCTTCAAAAACAGTAAAAAACCCCCACCACTATTAACAACATAGATACATGTACACAGTCATACTGTAGAGATCTGGAACAAGTGATTTAATTACCCTGTGCCACACCACAAAAAAAAGATGCTCATGTTTCCTTTCTTTAATTACACTGAAAGTTCTTTGGAGAAGGAAAGAGGTTTGTTTTTTCTTTTTTATTACTCTGTGTGTTTGAGTTATGCCAGGTACCTGTAAGGTTTCCATGCCCAGTGGGTGAGTAGAGGATAATCAGAGTGGACTCACAGAGCGCTGTACAGTCTTTACATGGGTACGTGATTTGTTTCATTTGTAACAGAACTACTTTGCTTGTAGAAAAGAACATTCACTTAACTGCATGCATTAAGAGCATGGAAGCAGTTGTTAAAGTGTAGGTCCCTGTTTCCATGTGAAAGAATAAGGAGGTACTTGAATGGCAGGAGGTGCTTCTGAGCTGGATTTTGGTTGGGACACGAGGACTTTTGTGCAAACTAATCCAGATCCCAAGATAGTTCTATACTTGGGACTGAGGTAAATACGTGGGACATTCAGCATGCAGGAATTCTGGAAAAATAATCAAAATGTCAGCAAATGTCTTACTGATTTGCCAATCCTCAGTACTGGAATGGAGTTGGGATGACTGAGAAGATTCTGCTGGGGCAAATTCAGCTCATAGTTCTCATTTAGTCTAGCATATATCAAAGAGAAAACAGCTTTACCTCATGTGTCTTCCTCTTTTTGCTTACCCACATTTCCTCAAATTATATAGTCCCTTTCTCTTTTTAACTTTTGATTCTGTCAAGCAGTTTATAACTGCATGAGCTGTAAGCTTTAGCCTTTTTTTGGCTGCTCCCCATGGTGAAAAAAAGCTTCAGAATAACTTAGATCCTTCCTTGCTAACAGCATGATTGCTTTGATAGAGTACAATATCTGTCTGTGATATAAACTAAAATGTGGAAGCTTCTATAATCTATCCTCCCTCTGATCTCATCACAGTTTAGCATCATTGCCCTAGAAGAGATCATAAGCTTTGATTTTTTTTAAACATCCTTTGTATGTCTTTAAGTTTCAGGTATTTACTGTGAATACTCACTCAGGGATCATCCATGCAGGTCAATTAATTAAGTTGGCCCCAAATTGAACATTTGAGGAATCAGGTTGGTGGGAAAAGCCTTTGCAGCAGATTTGATCAAGTCTTTTACAGTTCCTGTAAAGTCAATGGAAAGGGTCCAACAAGCAGTGAAGCTAGGGTAGCTGAGGCAATTTTCTAAGTGATCATGTGGGAGGAAGAGAAAAGGGAAATATTGCATTTTCTCCACAAGAAGAAACATTCTTCATGCGGTCAGGTTTAGACAAACAGAGTTGGCACTGTTTCATAACATTTCATACCTTTCATTGTTCCATGTGCACTACGTATTTTAAGAGTTGAATAACAATTGTTTTATGGAAATTGAAGGAAGTTAAATAGGTGTTGCATTTCAAAAAGTTCCAGTAGCCAGTTCAGGTGGTGTGAGTTTGTTTTATCCTTGGACCAGACTGTTGAAAACCTCAGCAAGTCCTAGATAACCCAGAAACGTAACCTGGTATACTCGAGTCCTGCTGGGCATGTATGTGTATATGTGTTTGACCATATATGTTGTAGTGACACGCTGTGTTTAGGCCACGTTCCCTTTGATCATGCTTTCCAAGCCAAAGAAGTCAAACAAGTGTTACCATCAGCAACAGAATCCCAGAAGTTGCTGGAGAAGGGAGTACCTGGCTGTAAGGATGCAATATGAAATGAGGGGATGAGAGACCAAAATGGTCAAAATATATGAGGATGGAATGGATGCCCTATTCTCCAATACGCTCATCCTTTGCCCACATGTCAAGATTACTAGCATCCAGGGGTGCAGCAAATGATCACCGGGTATAGGGTATGTTAAACACCGCTTCCTTAAAAAAGGATTGATTGACTTTCTAAGCAACAATCAGCCTCTCTTTCTCTTCTACATAGTTTTCCATCTCCTGATGCTGGAGAGCTGCTAGTCTACTGTAACTAAGCCCACATGCAGAAGCAACCTCCAGAAGCTGAATACAGCAGCTATCAAACTCGTGAACTCAGTTGTCACAATGCTAGAGATAATACTAGAAGTTTGCACTGTTGTGGGGAAATCAAGGAGGATGAGTTTTCTGTTTGTCCAAGTAATCCCTTCTGCAGAAAGCCTCTAAGGAGAATAAAACCTTCCCCTGGTGTTATGATTTGTCTTTCCCTGAGCACTAGAGACTGGGTACAAAATAATGTGGGTAGACCAGATAGATCTGAATGCAACTGTGATACTGCTTTTGAGTTCTGGAAGGCACAGTGCAGCCATTCCTCAAAAGCATGAAACCTCAGTGATGCTAATATAGCTAATACATCTTTTTCTCACTGAAGGATGAAACAAGTTTTACTTTCGTATTTTTTGTTTGTCAACAACATCTTCATTTCCAGCCTTCACTAGGGAGTGAACTTGCCATTGCAGCTGCTGCCCCACTGTCCAAAAAACCACGACCACAAGAAACTGTATTGCATCTTCACTCCTTAAGCAACCTTATAGCAAACACACTACTGTTTGCGTGCCATTTATTTGCATCAGGAAGAATTTACAGCAAATAAACTACAGCTGGCTGAGATTAAACATGCTATTAAGGATTGCCTTAGAGTGTCTCCTCAGGAAACAGGCAATTCTTCTAGATCTAAAGTTAACTTTTGCTCTCCAATATATTAGTACTCACCAGAGTAGTTTGATGAAAGCAAGGGGATTGCAAGCAGTGACACTCTCTCTGCTTGCCACAACTGCATGGAGTTGTTTTGTTTATTTTTCATGTCAAAGAATAGCATTCTTTCCTTGGTATCTCCAGTAAAAACATCTCTTATGTTCTGGAATTCTCATTTGGAACCTTTAGAAATTAATATGACCTCACCTCTACCATCGCTTAAGGGACAGATTTAGACTAGGTATAAGGAGGAATTCCTTCATGATGAGAGTAGTGAGGCACTGGCATGGGTTACCCACGGAAGTTGTGGATGCCTCATCCCTGGAAGTGTTCGAGTCCAGGTTGGATGAGGCCTTGGGCAGCCTGACCTAGTGGGAGGTGTTCCTGCCCATGGCAGGGGGGTTGGGACTACATGATCTTAAAGGTCCCTTCCAACCCAAACTATTCTATGATTCTATGATTTTGTCTCTGATCTCTCTTAACTGTTCTGAACATGTCCATCCTAAAGACCAAGCTTTGTCTGTGATTTCTGGACCAGCTGGATTCAGGTACCATGAAGCAATGTGTGTGATTTTTAGTGGAAATGACTGACAGATTTTTGTTGGTTTTGTTGTTGTTGTTTGGGTTTTGTTTTTTTAAAAAAAGCACTCAGTTTTCTGGCCAGAAACATTTTTGAGTTCGTTCTTTCTTTGGGAAAAGGCAGGTGGCACTTTCAAGTTCCCACTCACCAGTCAGCACAAGTATGTTCATCATTCCTCACATCTGACATTTTTCTTGAGCCAAAGCTTAAATACTTGGTTACAGGGGCTGGGCATCCAAGGCTGCCCCAGTGCCCCTTAGTGACAAAATGGTTAAAATACCTTTTTTAATCCAATATTGACTGTTCATTTCTATTGCAAACAACAACTGTTGGTAATTAAAGCCAGTCTCTTTGTCCTACTGTTTTGTAAACAACCTGAACTACTAGTCAACATGGAGATGATATACAGATCTGTCTTTCATTTCCATCAGAACAGATGCTGGTCTGTCTCTGCTTTTCCATTGGAAAACTCAGATCAGGAGTTGTATAAGACTTAAAGGACTGAGGTTTAACCCAGACAAGACTCAGTTGTCATTTGTGGAGAGAGAAAAGATCTGAGTGTGCTGAAGGGTGTGTCATGCCTTGGTACACAAACTTCCTCTTAGGTTTCTAAGCAATTAAAAAAATATGGTAGTGCTTTGGCTCTCTACATACTGCTGATTAGGATAGGAATTTTTGGGCTGATAATTTGGAGGAGTAGAGGTTCTCTGCATTAGCTGTTGTTGAAGGAGTCATGCCTTTAATACATATTTGGAGCTGAATATCCCCAGAAGCTGTGGAGAAGAATCCTGGTTTCTTCCTCAGCAGATCTCTGTATAGAGTATTTGTGAGAAGTGAACTCCTTATTCCAAAAAGGAATGAATCTTTTCTTCCCTCTGTGGTCTCCAAAAACAAGCTCTAGTGCTTCCAGCTTGAAAACAATCTGCTTTCCCAAAAGGCAGAATAGAGTTCTGATGTTTTCCGTTAAATATTCATGGTGATTAAAATGGGACATTAATAATTGCGTGGATTCATTTTAGGGTTCTGTTGTGGGTTTTTGATTTGAAATAAGTGTGTTAGCAAAAGTGAAAACAACTTTAGTGTGCATAGTGATTATTGGATGGAAATGAACCTCTATCTTAGGGTTGCTTTTTTCCATATATGCAGATCTAGTTCTAATTTCCTCACCTTTCTATTTGTCATTCCTGGAAAGACAAACTATTTTCTATAGAATTAAGTGGGTTTTATGATGACAATTTGTATTATTACTTCTATTTTATAGTAAGAGAAAAGTAAGGAACATGCAGGCATAATGATTCATCCAGTATAGTTCAAGATGATGGAAAAGCTGGGGAAAGAACCTGCTATTCTGAGTCCCAGGTCAATGCCTTGTCAATGAATCCCACTAAGTCTAAGGAACAATTAAACATTCATACAACCTTAGCAGACTTGTATATCTTCTCATTGCTTCTTTCAGTCATTGCCTCCCTTACAAATCAAAACCAAACCCAAGGAGCAGATCAGAAAATGAACCAGGTATAATGAGGGTGACATGGGAGACTGGGGTGGGGAGGGCAACACCTGAATGCCTGCTTTTTTATAGGCTCTGGTTCCTTTAAATATCTGTGAATTTAGTTATCAGAACCAAAGAAATCTTTTGAGAGGTGTTTCCTTTCTCCAATTCCAGCAGCTACTAAACCCATGCCAAATACCAGAGGAGAGGATGAAACAAAAAAGGGAAAGGACATCATCAATAGCTTTTAAGCAAGCAGTTTTTTTGCTATCTAGTGATCCCAAACCATTTCATATGTTGTTGCAACGCACTTGAATGCAAACATATTACAGTTATCTATTGGCATATTGGCAGCTGAAGACTGGTAAAATAGCAGATGGCTTTCTATGTGCTAGTCTGCCAGGGTAGAGTCGAAAGAGTTCCTAGGCACCTTGCACAATCCAGGCATTGTTGAGTTACCATAACCAGCTATTTGCCTGGTGGGTCAGAAGATTATGCCACCTGTGACTGAAAAGAGTTTTGCTTTAAGGTTTCATGACCTGTAATTTTGGTTAGTGCAAGAGAAAAAGGAGAAGAAGAAAGTAAGGAAAACGTGAGAAAAGAAGGTAGTTTCATTTCTTGGGTTATTTTTATATGTATATATTCACACATATACAGAAACACATATACATATTAAAATAGAATACATATTTAATTTTACCTTTATGCACTTCTATATCTGTATTTTTCTATTTATCTGTATCAGTATTTAGATAACCTCCTATTTAATGGATACAAT